>PVIH01012088.1:0-32945 GCA_004025045.1 Sigmodon hispidus
TGGAAAAAAAAAAAAAATTCAGAGGGAAAGATGAACACAAAGAAAATATAGGTGTAGCAATCTTATTTGTATGTCTACCCTTGATAAGCCATGCTTATCATTCTTATCCTCTATATAGTTATTGTTAACTCTTCCACATTTTAAATTCTTTTTACTGTGTTTTTTTTTTAATAAATACAAAATAAAGGAAAAAAAAATATGAAGCTATATAGTTTTGTTCTCTGTAGATTAGGCACAATGCAATTACGCTATTATAATGTGTTATTAGATAAATACAGTTCACCAGCAAAGGAGCCTCTAATTGTAATGAGGATTAAAGCCATAGATCTAATGAGAAATATCTTTGTTCCCAAAATTATTTAGGATAGTTTGTGGGGGTGAAATAATACAAAGGAATTCTCCTCCAGCTTTATACTTTACATCCTTTGAACATGTAAAACCATGACTGATGACTACAGATAAGTTGTTTTTTTTTTTTTTTTTTTTTTTTTTTTTTTTTTTTTTTTTTTTTTTTTTTTTTTTTTTTTTTTTTTTTTTTTTTTTTTTTTTTTTTTTTGACAACCACAGAGCTGTAACAAATGACAATGCTGTCACATGTGATGTAGAACACCAAGAGTCTCTTGAATGAAGGTGAGGTTGCTGTACCCGCTAAAGGTAAAATAAAATTCTTATACAGATTATTTTGCAAGTCTTTTGTTTACAGTGAACTAGAGGTTTTTCTCAGGGTCATTCTAGGAATTTAGAACTGCACTTTTTGCTCAGAAATTTTTCTGCTAACATGAGAATGCTTCTTCAACTATTTAGCAGTTCTGAGATGCTGAAAGGCCTATCACTACTTTAAATTGTAGATGCATTATATTAATTGTTGGATATAAATATTTCTAATCTGCAAAATAATTTTAATCTTGATTCTGAAATCTATTAAAGACTTTTGGGCTTTAACTCATGATTTCCCATGAACTTTTACCAGGAATTTCCTATTTTTAGAAGTGCTAACATTTATCAAGTGAAAATGTCATATATGATGAAATAACATAGATCCATAAGTAAAAAGCATCTATCTGAAAATATCTCAAACATTAAAGGGACATGAGAAAGTAATATTTGTCTCATTTTTTAAAATTATAGACATGCAGCAAATTCCATTTTGTCCAATAAATCAATAAAAATAAATATGACTGTAATGTCAAACTTTATTTTTGCAATAAATATATAGTGCAGGAAGGTCAACATATTAAGAGATGACTATTAAATAAACAGGCATCTTATTATAGTTATAATTCCCAAGAGGAGACATTCCTTACCACAAAGTCTCCCCAGGGAAGTATAAAGGTTGATCAATAGGTAAACCCAGGGAAAAAGTAATTGTAAGGAAAAATTATGAAGAATCTGGAGGCAGGAGATAAGTGGATTTTAAGGTTAAATGATTTAAAGAATGGTTGCACCATTAAGTGCTTTGGGGCTGTTCTTAGTTATTTAACATCTGGTCCTGTGCTAATGGACTGGAACAGGAATATTTTGCTAAAGTATGTGAGAGCAAACTGATTGGTTTAGGATATATTAACCTCTTTTTTAGGGAGGACTTATAAAAAACCATTGTGTATTGAAACAATAAAGAGACAGTGACAAAATATAATAGGTTAATGAACTGTTTATCATGAAGAAGGTATATGGAATATGAATATGATCATGTTTTAAAGAGTGACTACTGTATAGATCTTTTCTTTATACAGAAGAAATAATAGAAGGAGTTGAAACAGGAAACTTATAGAAAACTCACAATACTCATGGGCCTCCAAATTATAAAGAGAAGGAAAAAAAGTTTGGTGTAGCTTTCAGAGGCATCTGTAATTAAAATTTTGTCAAATATTACCGACAATGTATTGATTGAACACACTTGGGTCATACAGTTGCCAGATACATTCATGGTTCTGTAGGTAAGCACAATGCAATATTGAACCACCATATTAGACTTAGACAGAACCATGGAATTAATCCGTTGGTTTCTTTGTACAAAGAACATGTATTTCAATGTGTGTCCAATGAGAAAGTAGCACAGAAGAATCCAATTTAAAGATGCTGAGGTATAATGCATATTCTTCATCTGCTAAAAACTGTATCAGATACTACATCTTCTATTTTTAGAGTATCCAAACATTGCTCTAAAAATCTCTGGTAGAAAGAAATCCATAGTACTTATTTTTTTGGAGTTGCTTCTTACTCACAAAAAAGGTAAGGACTGTTGTAGTATTAAAAATAGAAAATCCATGCAAGCTGCCAAAGAGAAAAATAATCAATAGTCATATTCAGCTGAAATAGCTAAGAACCACAATGACCCATAAATGGGCAATAGTGACTCAGTTTTATATAACTATTGAAAAGTAATCAATAGTTAAATCCAGCTGTAATGCTTATAAAACACAACAATGACCTCTTAAAAATGTATTAGTAGCTCTTAAATGCTGGTTATATGCAACAACCATATGACTGGATTTCAGACTCACTATATAGGAGTAACTCATGCCTGCCCCTGCTGTTCATGGCCAGTGAGGTAATAGAAATTAGGGCAGCACTCACTAATGCAAGTTTCTTAAACTAAAATAGTAACTACTGTATTCAAAATTCATTTTCAAAGTTACATTCAGATGTGACTCAATCTTCTTTTTCCAGTGAATAGATATCATTAGAGAGTCACAACTTTTCAAAGTACATAGAACAATAGATAGTAGGTTGTGCATTCCCAATAAAACATTTACCCTTTACAACACAACCCATTAACGCAAATTTCAGGAGCAGTGGGTGTAAGGGTGTGGAAAGATTATAAAAGTCAGAGAACCAGAATTTGCTGCAAGATAGTTGTTTTATAAACAAAACAATCAAACAAGAAAAAAAGTGGGGAGGTAAGAATAAGGAATGTACCTGGGAAGAATTAGGAGAGTGAGAAGTGAATGTGATAAAAAAAAATTTATAGAATGGGGAGAAGAGAGAAGATGAGAGAGTGACTGGGAGGGTTGGAGGGGGAAGGGCGTTAGAACAAGGGGATACATGGATAAAAAAATTAGACTTCAAAAATAAATTAAAAGAAAAGAAAATTATATAGAATTCTTTAAAAAATAAAATACTGCTTCACAAAAAAAGATGTTACAAGTGGAATCATAACACATAAACATATGAATTTGTAACACAAATCAAATATGCTTAAATATTTATTATAAAAATTGTATAAAAGCAGATCTGTGAATCTACCAATCTTTGGGTTTTTGTTTTGTTTTATTTTTAAAATTCACAAATTTGGAAAAAAATTATATAAGCATGTTAAAGATTTGTAAGAAACACGTTTACATTTTTACAAAAAGGATAATAAGTGTGGCTAGAAAGAGACACTTTATAGAGAACCCAGCCACAGTCAGAACACAGGAGGATGATCAGTTCTAATGTAAATGTTTATGCTAATCAGAAAGCAAGAAATATTTAATAATCATTGGAATTTTTTAAGTTGGGTATGTAGTATATTTCTGAGTATCAAGCATGGCATAGCATAGCTCCTTTTTTAAAACAAACAAGCAAACAAAATAAAGAAAACAAATTTTTAGTTTCCCCTTAGTGTCTTTCCTATTATAACAAACAAAATAAGTTATGGCAAAGTTTATTCCCCCCCCAAAAAAAAAAGAAGTCCCACCATTTACTTTGCGGTTGTGGCTCCTAGAAGACATTAATTCTAATATAAATTAAATTGTGGTTACTCTGATGAATCTCCTGCTATATGTGTGATCACAATTCTGGCTTTGTAGATTTGTCTAGCAGTTGGCAAGATGGTGCTTAAGATAATAAGAAGAAATAGATCACAGTGTTAGGAGCTGATAGTCATCCCACAAGACTACCATTAACATATGCAATCCACAAGAGTATTTATTTCTGAAGAGTGAAAATTTGAGCATTCAGGGGGCAGCCATAAGACAAGATGGCAACCCTGAAAAGAGTAATGTGCAGCCTCCTTTTAGATATAGGAATTTTAAGACATTCTACAAATGATTGCTTAGCAAGCAGCAGTCATATTAGTACATTTTTTTTTATCACCTGGGGCTACAATCTGAAAGAGTAGAACCAACAACTTTCCTGAGAATAGGCCTCTATATGGTGACCAGGAGCTGAACACAACCCCCCCCAAATATGTTGTAACAGCAGAATGCAAAGCAATTATCCTGAACACATGTTAGACACATGTCAAACTTGAGGCATGGTTATAAAACTTAATGAAAGCCAAATGTCTTTGCAGACAACCCATATCTTGCCATAAAATAAAATGCTGTCAGTATTCTATAACCATTAGCAATTTCCTGCCTATAGCCTGACCAATAATTTTAAAAGATAACCTCCCTCTATGTCCCCTTACTCAATTCTAAAATGCCAAGACATACAGCTCTCTGATTGTAGTTTTTCCATATATACGTCCTTTGAAATCAGGGTTCTGTGCCTCTTCCTTCACTAGTTGTAATTGGAGTGCTGGGAGAAGTCCTTGCTTGGGTTGGAATAAAGAAACCTTTGTTTTTGCATTGGAATGTTAGTTCCATGATCTTTTTTGTGGAGGGGGAGTTCACAAAGGAGGCACAACAAATCCTTTCATCTCTGTGCATGCCTAGGCAAATACTAAGGGGAAATATGGAATTTGTCTTTATTTGGTCATTGCCTTGAGATAACTTTAAGGGATGATTCCTACTTGGTACACACTATTTCCTTCATCCTTGCTGTTAGGGGTGTTGCTGATTGATTTATCATTGTTTGTGATTTTTTTCAAGAACTGCTTGCTCACTTTGAGGAAATCAAACTGAGGGTCTGGTTTCTGACAGAAAGCTGAGGAGCCTATTATGGTATCTATTTGGCACTCTCATACAGGCCATTCAACATTTTTTAGAATGGCTTCAAATGCTTCACAAAAGTGTAGGCATGCTCCACATGTAAAAAAAGTTGTCCTTATTAAGAAACTTCATAGTTGCTTTATGAAATAACAAATTGGCTCAGAATAAAAAGAAAGTAATATAGAATTAAAGGAAATACATACTTAAATATTAGAAAAAAATAGTTATTTTTGTTAGTCATAATTTTTGATTTTAAGATTACTATAATATCAAAACTACTGTGTTAGTTGCCAGTTTCTACAGTCACAAAACTTATAGAATGAATAAATTTTTTCAGTTTCTCTGTTTCTTTCTCTGTCTCAATCTCTCTCTCATATATATGCACATTTATATATATTGAAATTTACTGGAATGACTTAAAGACTACAGTCTAACAATAGTGAGCTATGAATAAGAGGTCTAAGATTCCATCATTGCACAGACACAAAATTTTATTTACCCCAGATGGTTTTCTTGTATACTGAAATCCACAAAAAAATACACTATAATGGCAGTGAAGAAAATATAAGTCCTGACAAGGCTAGGCAAACAGTTGAAAAGCAAATGTATCACTTTTCTTCCTCCATCTTCCTTCCAACAGAAGGTGTGGCCTAGATTAAAGGTGAACCTTTCTGGGAATCTCAAGGGCTAAATTAATGGCATGTTTCACCTAACTTCAAGATCCAGATTAAAGACCCATTGTCTTTTTTCATCAAGATGCAGATCACAGTATACATTCTATGTCTGGATTAGTCCAGATATATTCAATTTGACAACCAAGAATAACTATCATAGCAACCAAAACAATTTTCAACATGGAAGATTAAAATGCTTGTGTTTATATGTTATCATTACAACTTTTGGAGTCAGATCTAACAAGTAAAAAAATGCTTTTTTAAGTTAATTAAAATTTATAATTTTTATGCCATTCCTTCTTCATTCAAATAGATTTTGTTTTTTTACTTTTCATTTGCTAAACTGCTATCTAAGGAGTAATCTTCATTCTGTAAGGCACTATTTCTTTAAAACCTGTCCTATATTCAATTGCCAAATTAATATATTATTACAAACTTCATATTATCATTAATGGACTTGAGAGTTTTAGGAAATACTTCTGCTAAAATGTTCTCTTTGAATTTACAAAAAATACTTTCCATAAGAAAATTATTGATAGAAAATTAGGCTGGGTTATTACTTAAGGTCATGAAATTCATTTTTGTTTTTTGTTTTTTGAAAATTATTCTTGACAGTGTTTTAGGCTATATCTAAAATGAAATATTGCCCAATTTAATGAATATTATAAGATGTGCATGATGTGCATAATATTCTCAATAACCAGGAAAAAGGGATTAGTACTCATTGCTTTCCTGCTATGTCAATGTTCATTCAATAGCTATAGATACACAGTTCTTGATGGTAGAGTTGTAAACTATGCATAGGTTCAACTTTATGATATTCCTGTGTCGGAATGATGTGGCTTCTGTCACTGTTAAATACCTAACCCATAAATGACAAAGACAATGATGGAGTTTACATTCATATATTGTATAGTGTCAGCAAGCCTCTGCTGACAAATTGATTGTACATTGCTTTATCACAGTAATGATAAGGATTTGTTCTTACAAATGAGCACATGTTCCTTAATGCTCACTGGGTTTCCTACAAACACCACAATTAACACACTTAAAGGAAACTACTATGCTGATTGTCTCATTATTATACATAAAGTGTCTACCACAGGACTTTTCTAGTTATGACAAAATTTCCACAATCAGCTTTCACCTATAAATTTCCTGGTAAAACTATGTTTTACCAATGAAAATACAATGTTTGTGAAAATTATTGAATATCTTTATAAATTCTACTTATGAGAACTTCTCAAAGTAAAACATCATTTGGGGCCAAGACACTATCTTAAAGGTAACACTTATGCCTTTTAATGCAGAAGTACATGTCTAATAATAATTCTTTTGTTGCTGAAGTACATTGTCCCAATAATCAAGAAGACTGCAACTCTCACAATAAAGTCAAATTACCTGCTGAAGTGCTTGTTTTCCCTCTGGTCCTATAATATTGAGCTCAATAAATTAATTCTATTCCCAAAGGAGAAATGTTTCCACCAGGAAACATGGTCATGGTTCCATTAAATTGGATGTCCGGTTTGCTTCTGGCCATTTTGGTGTCATCATGCTGCTAAATCAGCAGGAAGTAAAAGGGGTTCTTATAGAAGCTAGAGTAATTGATCAATCACCTTCTGAGCTCATTGATTCAATCCTAGCAGCTGCTCAAATTGCCTTTTAGCAGTGAGGATTCTACTATTCTCTTCATTTATTCAGTGTTCTCCTTTTACAGATAGACTGTCATTTTGAGTCAATATGGCCCATACTTGCTTTACTGCTTTGAACAGATGTTACTGAGCTGATTTTTGTATCCTACATAGCAATTCAAGCAAAATTAGAAAGAAGGATGTTTCCTTTGAAGATTAAGTGGCATTAGTTAACTAATGCCAACATAATCATTCTTACTTGCTGGATCAGATCCAAGAAACAATATCATGTTGATATATAAATAGAATCATTATAACTCACAAAATAAATGTTGACATAAATCTTGAATATTCAGAAACATATGAAAGAGACTATTTATGATGTAAGTGTCATATATAATAGGATTTTTTTCTTAAAGACTCAAGGGGAATCATTCATGGTTGCTTGGTGCTACTGACTTGATAGGCTATCCTGGTGGATGTAGTATGTCCTACAGCAGTGACTTCCACTCATAGATAACAACAAGCAGACAGAAATGAAGGGCTCAGTGATGAATTAGAACCTCCAAAAATGTGTTATTAGTGGTCTACTCTACCTTCAACAACAAACTACATGTTTAGTGGCCATGGCCTGCAAAAATAGTACACTATATAGGATGCTAAATAATGAAACCAGGGCACTCTAGTTGTGTAAATATTATTGCAATATTGACTTTTATTTTTCTACATTAGTTATTATGTATACTAAAATTTTGTTTGAAGACTCAAAAGTTTCTAATGACTATCTAACAGGAATAATGTTACTTATAAGACACTGTTTATATTTCTAATTGCACTGCAGTTTATTTTTTAATTTTTTTCTTTTGTTTTAGTCTTCTAAAGTTTGTTTCTTTTTATATTTTGAAAATTGCAAGTATATCTCAAGCCATCTGTCACATTATGTCACATTAGCAAGCAATCTCTATGGATATCTATGCTAATTTTCCTAATTAAAATTTCCATTGTATAGAACAATTTTTGTACCTTCTTTTCAGCATTGTATTTTTGAAAATACTTGCAATTTATTTTATCTCTTAGTGTTTGCATTGAAATTACTTTATCAAAACTTATAGGCAAACAACCAATTCTACAAAAATGATCATTAATACTCTCAAAGTAAACTGTGAAATAATTATATATTCTTGACCTTTTCTTTTATGTCCACATACACTCTTTATGGAAACATCTAATACAACTGTGTTATTATATTTAATGTATGTTTTCTATTTTAATTTTTTAATTAAAATAATATAAATTTTAACAATATCTTTGCATAGAGTGTTTAAAGAATAGTTTATGTAACACTCTATAATTTCAGAACTAATTTTGAACAATTTAGTTAGGATTAGTGAATCAACATATAATATTTCAAATATTAAATATTGCTAATTTATGAGATATTTTAGAGCCATCAAGAATTACAGACGCCTTTTAATATTATTCCCTTCTACAGGCTTGATAATCTTCATTGTGGATAAGTAAGAAGTAATTAAAAAATAAAATACTTCTATTTATAAATAAGTTATTCTTCAATTAAAGTCTTATATTCTATAAAATAGCACATAGTGTTATTTCACATTTTCAATTCTGTTCTTTCTCAATTTCATCATTGTTTCTTAGTATTCAGTATTGTAATTTTGAGACTTAACTATGAACCTAAATAGCAATACTAGTACTGCATTACAGAAATGTAAACAATTAGAAGCTAATTCTATGTTAATCTTACCTTTCATGCTTCTATATGATCCTTCTTGTCATTAGGTATTACAAATATAGATATTGCTTTTTCCTAAAATTTAGTTACTTGAAAGTTTTGCAATCATATCTTCTGTTTTAGGTGTTGTTCTTCACATACTATAATACTATCAATACAGAAAGACATCTTTAGAAGACAATTCCACATAAAACATTATGAGAAAGAATTTTAGTAGAAGAAAACTACTATAAAATAAAGTGCCTTTATTTGTAGTTGTTTACTTACATTTCCTCCCTCGACCTACCTGATCTCCCTGTTCCAGTTCTCACATCTACCCATAAATATTTTAATTTTGAAGAGAGACACATCACTTATTCTATATACAATATCTGTGGTTTGACAGACTCTAGTTTGGTTATCATTGATTTAACAACTAATATACTTTTATAAATGAATATAAAACAAATAATAATTATCATTCTAGGTCTGGGTCAGCTTAATCAGATTTTTTTTTCTATTTTCACCCATTTGCCTATTCTTTCCAAAATTTTATTTTTTAACAGTTAAATTACATTCCTCTCGATAACTATAACACATTTTCTTCATACATTCATCTGTTAAAGGCAATCTAGTTTGTTTCAATTTTTAAAATGTCTTTAACATTATTTTGTAATATGTAAATGGGCACTTTGCAAACGTGTTTCTCTACACAATACCTGTATTGGAACCTTTGAGACTGGAGTTGAAAAAGCTGTGAGCTGACATTTAGGTGGTGGGCACAGAATCCACATTCTCAGCAAGAGCAACTTGTTCTCTTAAACCCTGAAGTTACAATAAAATCCTAGTGTAGTTTTTTTTATCATTTGATCCAACTACCCACATCTTTATAAACAGAATATCCTCAAAATGTTTCACAGCAAAATGGGTATATAAAAAGGTATAATTAAAGATGTGCTGTATATTAAACCATATAAACTCTGCCATCCTATCTTTTGTGATTCATTTCTATTCTCAATAAAATTGCCCTTCTATGTGTTTCTATTGTAGGTGCTGAGAAGTCAGATGTCTATTGATGGACCCCAGAATTTTTCATCTTTTTTATTTATTATGAATAAAGTCTCATTTTTTATCCATGTATCCTCTTGTTCAAACTCCATTCACCCTTCTGCCCCTTCCAGTCTCTCCCATCTCCTTATTGCCTCCCCAACAAGGGTAGGAGATCCCAAGGTCCCAAGGTAGCTTAGTTCAGCATCCACTCCAGGCAAATCTGCTTTTCTCATCCCATCATCAAGACTGGATCTGATGTTCCTCTGGATGGAAAGGGCTCCAAGGTGTTTCAGGTCCCAGGCTGTTCAGCAGTTGTGATTTGCAGCTTGGACATGCTTTGCTTTTTGCTTTTTCTTTAAAGTCCACTAATGAGTGAGTACATCCCCTGCTTCTCTTCCTGAGATTGTGATACCTTGCTCAGTAAGATATTCTCTATATCCATCTATTTGCCTGCAAATTTTAGAATATCATTCTTTTCTTATGGCTGAGTAGTACTCCCTTGTGTAGATGTACCACAGTTTGTTAATCCATTCCTCAATTGAGGGGCATCTAGGTTTTTGTTTCCAGGTTCTTGTTATTATGAATAATGCTGCTATGAACATAGTTGAGCTAATGTTTTTGGGGTGTGAATGTGCTCTTTTAGGGTATATGTCTAAGAGTGGTATTGCTGGATCCTAGGTGAGATGGATTCCCAGTTTTCTGAGAAACCACTGTCTATGTCTTATGTAGGGTATTTCTTGTGCAAAATAAATATTTTGTTGTTTTATTTGAAATATTAACATCAGCATTAATAGTTGATTTTCTGTTAATGCTTAGATATTTTATTCATTTTTAATCTCTTTGCCTAAACCTCTTCCACTCTCTTTTGCCTCTTTCTTATTACCTATTCTTCCCCTTTATCTCTCATATTTCAGATTAGTTTCTATCAGTGATCTGCTAATATATTCATCTTCCAGATTCTAGCTAACCTGCTTATTATTTTATAATAGTCCCTATTTTAGGTCATCAGATAACTCTCCTTAAAGGTCTACCAATGGACAAATGTACACTTATATGGGTCTTGTATATTTATTACAACATACATCCAGATAGTTAAGGTGTAGAAAAGGTGATACAGTGGCTTAGTTTGTTAGAGATGGGGTTTTTTCTATATTCTAGACTGCACTTCAGTGCAGCGTTTAGGTTAGCCTGACTTTGAACTGTTGATGAGTTTGCTTAATCTTGTGAGTGATACAATTACGCTGCACAACAAGCAAGGCCAGTTAAGTTATTTATAACTCAGTGAAGTAATAAGACTAGAAACTAAACATTTATTGCATTATAACTAGTTTGTTCCTCAAAATGTAAGAAGATTTGGAAAATACATTATTAATAACAAAAGAATAAAATTTTAACAAGTTGTTCAGAATTAAGATGCAAATTACCAAGTACCTTAAGGATAGTGTACATCTTCAGGCCTAAAAGAGAAAGACAAAAGAAAAAAGAAAAAGAAAATTCAAGTCTTTTTAGATAGATTTTAGTAGTTTAAAACACCTGAGAGGCTATTCGTAATAAACCCTGATAACTGAAGTATGAATTAAATATTCCATACTAAATTGACAATAAGCTTAGTGGTAAAGATGTTTCTGACTGAAAAACTTGCTCTCAAGGGGAATGTAACCCTAGATTTAATTATGTTCCAGTAAGTAAATGAGCAGCATGAATGGACTTTTTTTGTAAATGGGTAGGTCATAATAGTGTGTATGAAACTGAGAGAACTGATAACTGATTTTGATGAGGTGAATGATGTAAAGATCACCAAATAATAAATAAAAATATTATGCTAGAAAGAAAGTTGGCAACATGGTTTAAAATACAAAACAGATTTTTTTTTAATCTAGAAATAAAATTAGAGAAGTAAAATCATTATGTAATAAAAAAGAAAAGAAAAATTAGCAGTATGTATTGGCATTTTTGTAAATGGGGAGATTGTAAGAGTGGGTATAAATCTGAGAGGTCTGATAACTGAGTTTGATGGGGGTATATAAAGTAAAACTACCAAATAATAAATATATAATTTTTAAAAATGCATGTAATAAAAAAATAGTTCAGTGATCTTCCTGCCTTTGGTTATGGAGTGATGAGATTAGAGACTTAAAGGTGTGTATCACAACTGCTCAGCCTCTATGATTGATAGCTCTACTGTCTGATCTTCAGGCAGGCTTTAATTATTAGAACACAAACAAATTATCACACAGGTTTCTTTATTGGCAATAAACATAAAGTGTTTAAAAATTCTGTGTGTAGAGAATGAACCAAATTCCTAGCAAGTATAGTTTTGAGTGAGAATTAATTATTTGGCATGAATCAGGTATGTTATGGAAGAAGGCCTTAGGCTCATTGGAAATTTGTAATTCCTTTTTCAGAGTTAAGTATAGAGAAATTTGTACAGCTTTCCAATGGTCTGAATGTGAATTCTGGCAATGTATGAACATAAAAATGTTTATGAATGATTTTCCAGCGTGGACATAACCTAGCAACCATGGTTTCCTCATTTAAAATAAATGCGACCTTAGACTGTTCTTCATTAGAGACCTCTTCCCAAGACTAAGTAACTTCTATTCCTGAGCTGTACATAATAAACATGTTGAAGTTTTAGGCTGGTGCACAGTTAATGCCACTTGATCATTATATCATACAAAGCCTAACTTCCCCAGATTTCCTCTATGTGTCTGTATGTTTGCCCTTTATTCCTTCATCACCACAGGAAGATTTATGGACACAAATCATGTGAGATGGAATAACTGTTCAGTACTCAATATTTGAAGCATCCTATATCTGACTCATTTTTCGTAAATCTGTGCCCTTAATTTTCAGGACGGCATACATAGGAAATACAAACAATTTATTTCTGAAAACAAAATATGTATAATAAATTAATAAAAATCAAAAACAGGAGAATGAAGGAAGTGTGAGCAAGTATATACATGGATAAAAATATGACTATATACATAATAAAATAAAATATATTAAAAAATCAAAACCAGAAAATATTTGCATCATACACAATGATAATGCCCAGTAGCACTTTATAGGTAAAAAATGCACATAATAATTTTTGATTCTTTTTTTTGCTTGTTTTTTTTTTAGTTTTTTTTCTTTTTTCTTCTTCCTTTTATTACTATTATTATTATTATGAACAAAGAAGTCACACTTTCTAACCTTGTATATCCTTATTCAAGGTCCCTACCCCCTCCCACCGCATCAGGTCATTCTTTCTTCTCCACATATTCCCATCCCATCCCTGGGCAGGCTGCAGGCAGTTCCAAAGTCCCTTTGACCCAACATTGCTTAGATCAGCCTCCAGTCCTGGCATATCCAGTTGTCTCCCCACAACCTCAAGACTGAGTCAGGTGTTCCTCTCTGGGGAGTGGGATCCAAGTCCATGGTGTTTCTGATCCCAAGCTGTTCAGTGGTTGTGGTTTGCAGTTTGGGCATGCTTTGCTTTTTTCTTGTTTGTTTGTTTGTTTGTTTTTGTTTGTTTAGAGTCCACTAATGAGTGAGTACATCCTCTGCTTATTTTTCTCAGTTTGTGATACTTCACTCAGTAGGATATTCTCCAAATCCATCCATTTGCCTGCAAATTTTAGGATATCATTTTTTCTTACTGCTGAGTAGTACTCCTTTGTGTAGATGTACCACAGTTTGTTAATCCATTCTTCAGTTGAGGGACATCTAGGTTGTTTCCAGGTTCTTGCTATTACAAATAACGCTGCTATGAACATAGTTGAGCTAACGCCTTTGGAGTGTGACTGTGCATCTTTAGGGTATACACCCAGAAGTGGTATTGCTGCTTCCTTGGGGAGATTGATTCTCAATTTTCTGAGAAACCTCCATACTGCATTCCAAAGTGGCTGAACAAGCTAATTTTTGATTCTTAATCATTTAGAAGTTTCATATTGTATGGATAGATAAATTTACTCAAATATTCACACAAATTGATTCTTAAATATGCTAGTTGAAAGTACTTTGTATGTTACTTAAGCTTTTTCCTAAAAGTAGTATAATATACAGGACCAGAAAATTGTTCTCAGATTTGAGCATGTGAAAAACCAATCACCAATGCTATGAGCAGAAATATGTAACTGATTAAATGTCTTAGAACCTTTACTTGTAATTATGTTTTAGTGACTCATTCAGTGTCTTACTTATGTTTGTATTCCTGTGGAAGTTTATAATAAGCATCTTTTTGTTTTTAATTTTTAAAAAAGCATTGTTTTGAATTTTGCAAAAAACAAAAACATCTTTTTTTTTTTTTAAATGAATTTGCTCCTAATCCTAATCATTGAGGGAGTAGTCTTTGATAAAAGGAAATAATTTAAAAATCCCTAGTATAAAATATTTAGAGTGTATATTCTTAAGGGCTGTTGACCCAGAGTGATTCAACCAAAGCAGTTTATGTTTTATTTGCAAAAATTTGTTGTTTGTTTAAATATTAAAATAGTTATTTTACATAAATTTTCAAAAATAGATTAGAGAAAGAATCTCTCAAAGGTGAACATGAGACATCTGAACTGTTAACAAAACTGTGATCACCAAATTAAGGTGCTAACTCATTCTTTGCTTAAAATTCTATAAATACTCATGAAAGAACACAGACATGTTCACTAAGAATGAACACACTTTTATAGAGTAAGCAAGGGCATGTTTTTTTGTAGTTAAAACACCAATAATCTTGTACAATGGAGTATGTTTTGATAAATAAGTTATGAATAACAATAATTTCATGGTTATCTTAATCCTTATTAATTTGATTTGAGCTGAACTCAAATGTGAGAAATAGAATAATCTGAAATTAAAAGGTTGTTACAAAAATATACTTTTTAAATTCATGTATTTTATCAAATTACTTTTATGTGGAAATGATACAGATTTTCTTTTTTCTTTGTTAATCAGAAATAAAAATTAAGAAAAATGCTTTCTTATATAATAAATACCTATAATAAAAATATAAACTATAACCTTTTTTAATATAAAATATGATACATTATCATATAGCAGTTAATTAAGCTTAATGAAATTACACTAATTTCTGTAGTTCACAAAAAATTTTTTTCTCTTTCTTCTCTTAAATATGTACATTTGTGAAAGTCAACTTCTAGTATGTTTATAAAGAACACTCTAACAAAACATTCCTGAATG
Source organism: Sigmodon hispidus (assembly GCA_004025045.1). Taxonomy (NCBI): domain Eukaryota; kingdom Metazoa; phylum Chordata; class Mammalia; order Rodentia; family Cricetidae; genus Sigmodon; species Sigmodon hispidus. Next base: position 15,125 of record PVIH01012088.1, read on the forward strand.
AAGATACTGGTGAAAATTATTTAATTTTATTGCTGGCAGAAAAATTTCTTTTCATATTTTTACTAGAAACATATACCTTTAAATATATACTTAAATTGTATGTAAATTCTATAACACTATTGTGATAGGTTTCGGACCTGGCCTTTCAGGTTTTGTCCTGAGGTTCTGATTCAATGATCTGCGGTCTCACAGAGACACAATGTTCTGGTCTGGACTTTCCAGTCTGGCCCCAATGTTTGGACCCACTCTTAGCCCCATTTAGCCTCAAATAATCAGACACTTAGATTATTTTTATGCTGATTGTCCAAGAGCCCAGGCATATAACTTGCAAGCTCATTATTCTTAAACTAACCCATCTTTCTTATCCTGTTCAGCCATGTAGTTCAATACCTTTTTTCAAAGCAGCATTTCAGATTCTTTTCTGGGTGTCTCCTGGCATCTCTGGTGACTGTGAGGCATCTGTCTTTTGCTGTGAGATGTTCCCAGAGTTTCCTTAGTCTTGTAGCCACACTCACACTTCCTGCCTGGCTTCGGCCAATCAGCTTTTTATTAAACCCATAGGAAGGACAATTATTTAAAATGTAATACATAATCCCACTGTTTTCCTTTTTTTCTATTTCTTTTTTTTAATAAAAAACCCAAATGGGATATCCTCTTTTTCCATTATCGATAACGTCTTATAACCAACACTGTAAATGAACATTAACATGCATAATCCATTTTTGTGAATGTGGGCGTAGTTCTCTATGTTATTTCCTGCTGAATGAGGGTCTTGGCAATCCTATAGGGATGCTAAGAAAATTCAGGATTATTGATACATCTTTAGTGAGGTAGTCTCTAAAGCTGGGTAATCTCAGCCCTTCTCTTTAAAGTTGTTTTAGATGAAGACCTCATTGGAAACTGCAACAGAGGTGCTCTAAAATGCTGAATCATCTCAGACATACTTTTTCATTGGAGAATTTTCGGGGGTCTTTCTCTATCAAATTTATTTTCTTTAACTGGGAATAAATCTACAGCTTCTCATTTTCTGTATAAAGAGAAAATCTCCTCTCCACAGTAGCATATCTTTTGATTTCTGTTTTAAAGTCAAAGTCAACTTATTTACAAAATATGTACATTACATTAATCCATCAGAATTTATAATCAAATGTCTTTTATCAGCTTTAACTACTTCATTTGCAGTTAAAAAACTTAAAGAGAAGACAATAACATACAGTATCCCAACACTTTTTGTATTTTCCATTGTTACATGGCTTATTACTATTTCTTTTTACTCTCTTTATTAAAATGCTTTCTCTATCCTTTTTCTTTTTTTATTTTTTTCTCTCAAGCCTATGTATACTTTAAACATACCCTAAACTATTTACAGTTTTTTTTTTAATCTGTCTCTCCTGTATATCTCTTATCTTTTCTGACCACACCTTTGCTTGACTGCAATGGTTGACCCACCCAGCTCCCAGCTCTATTTCTTTCTGTTTTTTTTTTTTTTTTTTTTTTTGTCCTTACCATATCTTTAATCTGCCATGGTGTGGCTAGGAATTAATGGCCTCACTAGGGTAGCTGCTTGGTTCTACCCAGCTGTTAGTCTAGCTTTTTAGCTGAGGTACTAATAGGACCCTCAATTACCACTCTGGGGAATTTTGGGATTCATATAATCAATAAGCAAAGCAGCTCCCTGTGCTGCTCATTAACTTTATTTAAGTATTTGGCAGCAAAGACTCTTAAAAGTCTCACAAGTGTTTTGTCTCTAAGGCTGAATCAGGACACTTCAGTTAAAATAGCTACCGCTCTGCTTGCCTCCAGGAGAGAGAAATGATTCAAGAAAATGCTGCCAATACTAAGAGTCAATCTTTGACTCTATTCCCTTTTGCCTGTGAAAACAGAAACCTTAAATCCACCATATGCAACTTGTTTCTTATACTGAGTCTTCTCTGAGCCTTCAAGAACAGAACTCGGTGCAGCTTAGCTGCACTTCAATAGCCCACTATTTTGTAGCCCAAGCCTACACACCCCACAAAGGCATCTCTGTACAGCAGCTCACGTGAGAGACACAACTCCCTGAAGCTGTAATTGGCTTTAATTTTGTGCTCTAAAACTGTTTTTAATCTTTCTTAAGTTTTATGTGGGTGTATATTATCCACGTTGGGCAGCCATTTTTTGTAAATTGTTCAGGCCTAGACTTTCTGGTCTATCCTTAAGGTCCTGACTTTCAGTCCCACAGAAGCACATGCAGTAACACAGAATCACACAGATTCTTATGTTAATTTTCTGCTGATTGACCTAGGTCCCAGGCATATAACTTGCTAGCTCTTCATTGTTAAAGTAATCCATCTTTCTTATCCTGTTAAGCCATGCAGCTCAATACTCCCCCTGCCCCCCACTGCAGCATTTCAATTTCTTTTGTCTGTATCTCCTGGAAGCTCTGGCCACAATATAACATCCGTCTTCTGTTCTGAGATGTTCCTAGAGTTTTCTTAGTCTGGTAGCCCCACTCATACTTCCTGTCTGCCTTCAGCCAATTAGCTTTTTCATAAACCTGTAGGTGGGACAATTATGTAAAATGTAACACAACATTCCACTACATACCATGTCTGAACTCATTTAATAATTGTATATGTGCCCCTATCCAAGCTAAAATTTAATATATATACACATATATATACATATATATACACACACATATATATATATAATATATATATATATACACACTATCATGCCAACAATAAAGAAGAGTTTGATATTTTGAAAGTACTTGAAGGTCAAAATTTTAAGTTAAAAACAGTTGCTCAATATAAACTAGAAAATTCTTTTTTGAGAAATATCAGTTATAGCGGAGGTGCCATTTTTTTACAAAATTTATGTATGGTTATTGAGTGATACATACACATGTGTGTATCCATTTTTACTTTTAACATAGGCTTTAGCCATTATCAAAGTGTTATTTTAAAAACCATGTAGTTAGATAATACAAATGCCAAGTTAATATGAATTGAAAATAAAAACTATAATTCCCTCATTAAACAATTAGTACTGATGTTTCCAACTGTTGATAATGATAATTTAGAAATAATTTTAATTGCAGAGAAAGGGACCACATGAAAATTTAGTTGTCATTTTTCAACCTTGACTTGAGACTCCTAATTGGAACAACAACTAAAGTAGACACTACAGTCATTTTTAGAAATATTAAAGGGGAGAGTATAAAGACAGGAAATTTCCTGGGTGTCTAGGAAGTTGTCACACTTCTTACCAACTCATAGATCCACAGGCATGGATATATTAACTTTATATATGCCTCCCAGAACCAGAGTTTGCATAGTTTTATTTTTATAATGGTCTCAATATCTAATAGTTACTACAAATTTATTAAATTTTGTCTGTGCTTTATATGAAAAGAAATATATACATATTTATACATATTTTATATTTAAAGGTACCATAATAATGTGTCAACAAAAAGTCTGTACCCTAGGTTTGTGGTTCTAAACTTTTCTAATACTGGTTCCCTTAATAAAGTGTCTGTGGTGACTCTCAGCCATAATATTATTTTCATTAAAATTTATAACTGTAATTTTGCTCCTATTGCAAATAATATGAAATATTTTTGCTGTGGGTTTGTGACCCATAGTTTGAGAACAGATTCACTAAATGTTAGCATCTTTTTCTAAAAGAAAGTATTCATCATTCTACAAAAAGGGAAAAACAAATAACAAAAGAGCTATAAACTCTTTAATCAAAAATGGTGCCCTAATTACAAGATATGTTAGTGCAAGTGTGACAAGTAGCTTGAAAGTGTAACTAATCAATAAACAAGCCATTTTGAAAATGAATTATATATGAGCATATTTGTAAATATATAAGTATATTTATATATATATGTTTTGCAAGCATATGTGTATATGTATGTGTGTGTCTAAGTATGATGTTCAAATAAGGGGGAGCATAATTTTCTATAAATAATTTTTTGTTTTGTGGCAAAGCATGTTTTATTGCATCCATTATTTTTATATATAGTCAACTGTACAATTAAATGTTTTATTAATCTGTAATTTAATAGTAACTGATCAATTTTTCTCTTAGCTCATATGATATCAATCATTTTAAATTTTACATTCCAGTAACTTTGTACAGTAGCTATCTTTCTGTCCCTGTCTTGTTTCTCTTACTATTTTGTGCCTCCCAGTTTGGTCTGTGATGTCATAGATGACAAAAACCACAGGTTTTCCATTATTTTCAACTATCCCACTGCTGGGTGACACAGTGTTTGCATTAACTACCTTTATATTTGCTGGTTACTGTGAATATGGCTATAACTTAAAAACAATTGCAGCAATTTTCTCAACATACAAATTTTATTTCCTTCAGATATACAATAGTATAATAATTTGCTTCATAGTTCATATCTTTTAATTTTCAAGAATTGCCAAATAGCGTCTATAAAACTTGCCTTGTTTTCCTTAACACTAATAGCATGATGATGTTCCCTTTTCTTCACATTACTTTCTGCACTTATCTTTTAGATATTTAAAAATAGCTGTTGTAGTTACTGTGATGGAATAGCACTGTAGATTTGGTCTGTTATCCCTCAACATGTTGAACACATTTTCAGGAATCTGTTAAGCACTTATGCACCTTCCTTTGAATAGCAATCTGTTTTCTAGTGTTCAATTAGATCACTAGGTTTAGTTTCTCTTTTGGAGTTGTGTGAACACTCTGTACATTTAGATGAGCTTCTCAGATTGTAGCTCTCAGATATTTCTCTACATCTTCAGTGTAACTCCTTATCCTAATACTTTACATAAAAGTTTTCTGCTTTCATAAAATTCAAAACCCATTTGTCTGTCTTGCCTTAGTTCTTGGATCAGGTTAATCTTGTGTGTTCCTATTGTTTTCTGCTAGAAGTTTCTTCAATTCACATTTTGCATTTAAATTTCTAATACATTTTGTTTTGTATGTATACAAATTTTAATAAATTATAAATTGAGTGAGATATGATGGTTAGTGTTCTCATGCTATTGCATAAATCTTGGGTTTTTTATCATCAAGTGTTCATTAACATATATAGCTGGTATGTAAATATTGCATGTTAATGAGTACGAGTTGGTGTTTGAACATACATATCCAGCTGTGTGTCCATCGCTACAATCAAAGTAATAAAAAATATATCACTTCTTATTGTGTCTTGTGTCCATTGTATGGCTTGAGTGCGTTGTTTCATTTTTGTTAATAATTAGCATGAAATGTAATATATTAATGCCACATTTTGTGCATTCTGTTGTATTATCACCTCTAGGTACAGTGTCAGTTCACAGTTTTACATAATGTACTTATTTTACCTAACTAAAACTTTAAGAATCATAAAACTAAATATTGCTAAAATATTGACACTCTCAAAGAGATCTGTACATTCAATACAATCACCAAGAAAATCACCTTCTCAGTTTTACAGAAAGTGGAAAAAATTTCATATATATGAGATTTAATATTTAAGTTTGATTCTGAAACATATCTTTGGTGGAAGCATCCTACTCAGGCAGAGGCCAGGCCAACATCTTTATCCCCAGAGGGCCATAAGCCAAATCAAAGGCCACACACATGGCTAGAACTTCTGCCCCAAAGTTATGTATCAGCACATAATCCTGTTGGATCAGATGCCATTCAAGCCATCATAAATCCAGCCACAAACATGGGCAGAGATTATCTACTCATTCTCAGGCCTGGAAAGTCCAAAAATCAGAAAGAAAAGATAAATCAAAAAAGATATCCCCACTTCACCAAAGACAAATGCAGAAACTGGTTCCTAGACTTATAGTCACTCTAAATCTACATGCTGAACTGTAAGTATAAGAACATAAACAACAGAAGCCATGGGTAATATGTTACCCTTCCAGAACCCAGCTATCTAACTACAGCAAGCCTTGAATATTCCAACACAGCTGAAGTACAAGAAAATCATTAAACCAACTTTATGATAATGACAGATATGATATTATATTGTGTATCTAACAAAATTTGCCTGAAAATCAGAAGACAGAAGACAGCCATGCTACAATTAGTCATAAAGTTCAGTGAGTGAAGAAGAATCATGACTTTAATTCTAGCATTCTGGAGTCAGAGATTGTCTGAAACTTTCTGAGTTCAAGACCAGACAGAGCCAGACAGTTTTGGCATATACCTTTAGTCCTAGCACTATGGAAGTTAAATGGAGAGGTAAGATAACTGGGCAGAGGAAGAGGAGATAGAAGATCAGTGATTCACCTGTGCTCTTGGTTTTTCTTTTGTCTGTGAACTAAAGGCATTGAGTCAGAAGATTTGTGAGGAATGACTGACTAAAAAGTGGCTGTGGCTTGTTCCTCTGTCTCTCTAATATTTCAGTCTTTTCCCAATATCTGGCTCTTGGATTTTATTAACGATATCAACTAGAATTTATGTATTGATAAATAGAAAATAAATGAATATCTTAAATAAACTAGGAAAAAGACAATTAAAAATGGAGAAAATCAGTAAATCTGATAAAAATGTCAAGAAAACAAACAAACAAACAAAAAACTCAAACCTATTGAAAAAGAGTGAAAAAAACTGTTTGAGATTCAAAGACAAAAAAGTGTAGACAATAAAAAGAAATACAAATTGAAGAAATTATGGAAATAGACAATCAAGGTAAGCAAACAGGAAATGCAGATGCAAGTGTCATGACAGAATACAAGAAGAGAGAAACACAGGTATTGAAGATATGATAGAGGAAATATATATTTTGATCAAAAAAGTTAATTCTAAATAAGTCTAATTTCCTAACATAAAATACCCAGGAAATCTGGGAAATTTTCAAAAAACAAAACCTAAGAATAATAGGAATAGAAGAAAAAAATTTTCAGTTCAAAGGTCAAGAAAGAATTTTTTTTAACAAACTCAAAGAAGAAAAAATTTCTAACCAGAAGAGGGACATTCATATACAAGTATAAGAGGCTAACAAATTAGTAAATAGATTGCAACAAAAAAGAAAGTGTCCTAGACAAGCAATAATTATAACAGTAAAGATATGGAATGTGGAAAATATACTAAAAATTGCAAAAGAAAAAGGACAAATAACATGTAAAAACAGACATCTTAGAAATATAGCAAAATTTCTCATGAGGCTCTAGAAGCAGAGTATTACTGACTCTAGAAGACCAAAGATGTTATTCCAAACAAGGATACTCAACAAAAATGTAAATCACTATAAATGAAGAAAACTAAAGTCTGTGAAAAAGTTCTAAAAAATATCTATCTATAGACCTAAGCATACAAAAATTTCTAAAAGTGAAACTCCAGTACAAAGAGTGTAACTACTCTCTTATATATAAAAAAATAAATAAATTATCTTCCATCAGGATAATATGAAAGAAACACACGAGCACACACACGCGTGCACACACACCACACGTACACACAAACACACACACTAAACAAAAAAAACAAACACCATAGACAACTGCAACAAAATAACAGGAATTAACAATCATTGGTCAATGTTATATCCCAATATCAATGACTTAATTCTCTAATTTAAAAAAAAATCCCTGACTAATAGAGTGAAGAGTAAAACAAGATCTATTCTTCAGTTTCTTAAAAGAAACACACCTCAACATCAAACATAGAGTTTACTTCTGAGTAATAGATTGGAAAAACATTTTCTAAGCAACCGGCTCCAAGAAGCTGTCTGGTCAAGCTATCCCAATATCTAACACAATAGCCTGCAAACCAAAATTAATCAAAAGAGATGGAGAAGGACACTTGTAGTAAGAGATTTCTGACCTGTCTGACATTTGGACTATCAGCTTTGCTGCCATTTAGCTCCAAAAAAATTACACAAAAGCTTATAATTTTTACAAACTGTTTGGCTTATGACTTAGGCTCATTCATTATCAGCTAGCCCTTACAACTTAACTCATTTTTATTAATCTATGTCTTGCCATGTGGCTAGTAGCTTTACCTGTGTTCTCTTACACCTTGTTCTCTTGAGCGACAGTTGCAGCGTCTTTGAGTGACTGTACACTCCTACCACTTTACCTATGCTTGGATTTCCCTTTTTACTATAAGATGCCTTGCCATAGGTCAAAGTAGTTCCTTTATTATTCGATAATAATTTACAGTGTATAGAAAGACATTCCATGCCAGGTACTTTATGCTAATCAATGAAAAATTCCATCCAGATGATGTCTAAATTTTCAAAATTTATTTTCCAAACACATTTATAAAAGAAACACTACTAAGCCTTAAATCACACATATTGATAGAGGGAGGCCTAAGTATATCACTCTTCCCAATAAACAGGTCTTCAAGACAGAAACTAAACAAAAACTATTGGAACAAAAAGACACTACAACTCAAATGGACCAAACAGATATCTATAAATCATTCCAACCCATTAGGAAAGAATATATCTTCTTTTTTTATTTTTGAAAATCAATATCAAACTCTCTATAAAAAAGCAAAACATTCATGATAGAAAAAATACAGTAATAAATCTTCTCTTTTCTCTAAAATACATAAAACATAAAAAATAAAATCTATTTTTGTCCCCCCTCCCTCAAGAGTGAGTGTCTGCTGCCTGCCCAGGGAGGGGATGGGGAGCTGTGGAGAAGAAACAATGACCTGATGTGGTAGGAGGGGGAAGGGTCCTTGAATAAGGATATACAGGGATAGAAAGCGTGACTTCTTTGTTCATAATAATAATAATAATAAATATACAGAAAAAAATAAAAAATAATAAAATCTAAAGCTCCTCAAGCCAGGTTAGGCTCAGCTACAGTAGGTCACAGCTAAGTCATAGCTAATACCTTCTTAACACCGCCTCATGGAAACTTCTCAAAACTGACCACATACTTGGTCACAAAACAAGTCACACAGATACAAAACAAAAATAGATTAAGCACTGTATCTTATAAGACCAATATGTATTAAAGTTGGAGTTCTTCAACAATACAAACTACAGAAACAAACCATACAAACTTGTGGAAACTGAACAATTCTCAACTGAATTACCAATTGATCAAGGAAGATGCTGACATGTAGAAGAATGGAAATAGATCCATATCCATCACCATGCACAAAGCTCAAGTACATATGGATCAAAGACCTTGACAGAAAAACAGATAATTGAATCTAATAGTTAAGAGCATGACAAATAGCCTTGAACACATTATCAAAAGAGTCAACTTCTTTAATTGACCACCAATGTCATAGGCATTAAAATCAACAATTAATAAATAAAACCTCATGAAACTAAAAATCTTCTAGAAGTCAATAGACACCAATAATAGTACAAAATGGCAACCTACAATTAAAAGAAAAGATCTCCACAACCAACACATCTGACAGATAGCAGATTTTCAAAATCTATGACCTTAAGAAACTAGATGTGGAAAAAACAACTAATCCAATTTTTAAAAATGGGGAACATATCAAAACAGAATTATAAACAGAAGAATCTTAAATGCCAGAGAAACCATAGATATGTTCAGGATTAGAGAAGATTTATTTGGTAACTGATGAAAGTAGATGCAGAGATACACACCCAAACATTAAGTGGGGCTCAGGAAATCCTCCAAAAAAGTAGAAAAGGTTATAGGAGCCAGAGGTGGTCCAGAAAGTCAATAAAACACAGGGAATCAACTAAACTGGGCTCAAAGGAGCTCACAGACACTGAACCAAGAACCAGGGAGCTTGCATTGAACTAAACTAGACTCTCTGCACAGAGGTAACATGTCTTCTTCTTATGGGAATTTCAACAGTGTGAAGAAGGCCTGTCTTGACTCCTTTGGTGTCTTTTGTGACCATATTCATCATCTTTGGTTGCTTTGACCAATCTTAGTACAAGGAGAAATAATTACATTTACTGCAACTTGATATTTTATGTTTTAATCAAATCCAAGGGAGATCTGCACTTTTCTGATTAGAAATAAAGGAGGAGTAGATTGGGGATGCAGAAAGGAGGTGTGGGAGGAGATTGCAGAAAACGAGAGAAGAGAAACTATGGCCAGAGTTTAAAATAATTTAATATATACATAAATACTGTCATATTTTATTAGATATATTTTACAGAATATGCTATATGTAAAACCATGTTTGTTTGAAAACAAAAGTTGTTCATGAATCATAGCCAGAACGTAGGATTCTACAGTGTCACTATGATAAAAAGATTCCTTATGCTCTTTGAGCAGCTTAATCCATAATTGTTTCTTAAATAATTACACTACTACAATGTAGTGATTATTTAAATAAATATTACACATAATCTGAAGTTAAAAATCATTTGCTAATAACCCAAAATATTTTAAGCTTAGACTCCCTGGACTTAGACAGTATTCCAATGCTTCACTCTTTAATATCATTGCAGACAGGGTCATCCTTTTTTGTTCTTCATCCCAACCTTTGCTGTGTTGTTTTATTTTACTGGAGCAAGTGTCAAAAGCTCAGTTTTGCATAATAGTTTGATGTGATCAAAGGCATGTTAGCTTAATATAGTACTGAAACAGCAAGCTATCTAGGACTAGCTGCTCTCATTGTCTGACAAATGTCAAGCATTATTGTTTTTCTCAAAATTTAAAATACTCCATAGCATCCCAATTCTGATGTGGCTTCCTGGGGCACCTCAGTGCACAGCTGAGCACACTAGATTAAAAATAAAACTGAATTAGAATTGCCATAGTTGAGGAGCTTGAATTCTACCTTTAAGAAGAAGACCTCTGTATGAACAAAGAACTTTCTTTTTTTCTCAGAGAAAGAGCATTGAGAAAGACACAGAGATAAGAAAGATTTTGCAAAAATAAATTGACAGTCTTTTGTGAATAGATGCCCGGCAGTACTATACTTTACATTTCTCTCTCCCTCTCTCTCTCTCTCACACACACAAACACAAAACACATACATGCACGGGGGCAGGGGGAAGGAGAGTTATTATCATTTGAATTTATTGCCAGAGAAACCCCTTCTACATAATGATGGAATTCAGGGTTTTTTCTCACAGCCATAGCCAATGTGTTTTTACGCATACTCATTAACTATATGCTGAGCACTCATCTCTGATACCCTCCTTTTTCTACCTAGCTACCTGCTTGTGATGACAATGAAGCTGAAGAGGCACTCCTGCTGAGGTGGTATAGACAATGATTGCATCCTATTATATGGCACATGGACCATAAATGTCTGTCTATACTACTAACTAAGGTTTTAAAAAAAACTATTTAGATTTCTTTTCACTTTAGTGTGAATTTTTCCACTCATCTTTGAGACTTTTGACATTTTATTATTACTAACTTCATATAGTTTATCAAAACCAGCTAATGATTTCAGCACAAAATAAAGGGCTTCATTAAAGGGCTTATAGAGAATTTATCATCATTCCTCTTAAAGCCAGTGAAGTATTTCAATAGTTTTCTCTATAAACGTTTTCATGACACCACTTAATTTATGATTCACAATAATTTTTCAGCTGTGATATTTTGCTAAGTTAATCATTAGCCACTTAGGTGAGAGTTTATTCTCTCTGGCAACTGAATCTATCAAGTTCTTTTATTACTCATTTCTTGTTCTATTCAATAATCAAAGTCTAATGAAAGAAAACTTTTATGGAAAAAATCTTCACTTTTCACATTGCAGCTACTTTCTTGTATTTTGTTTAGAGGTTTTATGAATGTATCCACTTTAACAAAATAAAAAAAATAGATTGATTTAGTCTAATCCCCCAAGCAAAATTCAGTCAGAGAAATATAGCTACTAACAAGTCTCCATGTTTATAAAAGAGGGAAAATCTTGCCAGAAATATATGACTGCTTTTAAAAACTGAAATCACATTTTATTAATTAATTAAGAGAATCACATTTTTTATAATTAGCTTTTAAATGCTTTGTCCTACACAGTAAAACTTATAAATGATGAGATGACATGAATAAGATATTTGCGTTTCACAAAAAATATTTTGCAGGTAATTTAGAATTTTCTAGTAGTAAGCTATGATGTTGATGTGTTGAGTGTGTGATGATGAGTAGCTGATTGATTGTCTGGGTTTTGTTATCTCAAGAGAAACATTAGCAATTTAAATATATATTAAGAAAAAAGTTCTGCCCCTTTTGGGGTTGTCTATCACTGTGGGGAGTAGAGAATGTGGGGCCACCCTGGTGCCTGGCAGTAAGGTGCATTATAGTGAGCAAATATGTAGTAAGAAGTTTCTATGGCTTTCCAGCCAGAGCCACAGTAATGTAGTCCCAAATACTCACACAAAGGCTTACAATAATTATAAACTGGCGTATGGCTCAGGCTTATTCCTTGCTAAACCTTACTCTTAAATGGCGCATGATTCTATCTATGATCAGCTCCATGGCTTTATACTTTTGCTTCAGTGCAGCATTCTAATCTTCCTTCTTCTGTTTCTGGCTGTTATCTGCTGCTCTACTCTTCTGCTGGCCAAAATTATTCTAGTCTATTTGCCCTGCCTTTACTTCCTGTCTGCATTCTGGCCAATCAGCATTTTATTAAACCAATATTTATAATGACAAATATTTATGGTGTATAAGAGCATAATCACATAGAACAAATATATGAGATATGTAGGAGAGAGAAAAAGGGAAGCAAAATAGTTCATATCTTGTAGAAAGAGGCAAATCTGAAAAAGTGAAGGTGGTGAGATGAAGCTGAGGAAAGGTGGCCTGATTACTACCCAGGCCATTTATGATGACCAGGCCTGGGCTGCTGCCAAAGATTATGTCTGGGTCTGTGGCTCTGTTATAGTTGCAGTTTGTCTTGGTGTTTTTGGCTCCTGTTACCACCAAAGGCCAAGAGAATATGATTGCATAGGGTTGGCCTCATCCGTTACTGGATGTAGCACTCAGGAGATTTGGCACTGCACCTCACTTGGCTAGCACAGTAAAACTGATCCTGTAGACAGAAGTATAGGCAAACTGATCCCCCCAAAAAACATGACCTATTACTTGTCTTAAATTGTTTCAAGTGTTCCTAATATAAAGTGTTTTAAATCATGTGAGAATTATATGGCATATATTGTATATAAAATATATATACACATACATATGAATATATATGTATATATAGGTTATCATGAATTCACTGCTGATAAATATTTAAAATAATTAAGCAATTTTTCCTTACAACTTTAATAGTTACATGTGAGGACCCATTGCATTTCTATAGCTAGTTTTCTATGGAAGCAGACTCTATGCCTATATGACTTCCATAAACAGGAATTCTAGTGTCTTTATTTGTAATATTGAAAATTACAGTCAATCTAGATAGCCATCAACAACTGAATCAATAATGTTGGTTTTTACTGAGAAAAAAAAATCTATGCATACTGACATAAGTAACATTTCTGGAAAGAAGTCAAGAACTAAAAACTAAAATAGAAGCAATAAAAAATGGCACAAAATGAGGTAAAGATGGAAATAAAAATCTGAAGAAAAGAACTGGAACTACAGATACAAGCATAACCAACAGAATCCAAGAGATAAAAGAGAGAATCTCTGGAGTGGGAATTCAGTAACAGAAATAGATACATCAGTCAAAGAAAATACTAAAACCAAAAAAAGCCATAACACAAAATATTCAGGAAATCTGGGACACCATGAAAAGACCAAACCTGAGAATAATAGGAATAGAAGAAGAAGAATACCAGCTCAAAGGCACAGATAATGCATTCAATAAAATCATAGAAGAAAACTTTCCTAACTTAAAGAAGCAAATGCCTATAAAGATACAAGAAGCTTACAGACCACCATATAAATATGAGCCCTTAAAAAAAAGGCTGCTTGCCACATAATAATCAAGCCAAAAAAATACAGAACAAAGAAAAAATTTTAAGAGCTGCAAAAGAAAAGGGCCAACTTACCTATAAAGGCAGACCCATCAGAATAATTCCTGGCTATTCAATGGAAATGATGAAAGCAAGAAGGGACTGGTCAGATGTTATACAGATACTAAAAGAGCATGGCTGCCGACCTAGAGTACTACACCCAGCAAAATTATCAAACACCATAGACAGAGTAAACAAGATATTTCATAACAAAATCAGACTAAAACAATATCTATCTACTGATTCAGCTCTCCAGAAAGCATTAGAGGGAAAACTCCAACCTAAGGATCCCAGATACACCCATGAAACCACAAACAATCAATAATCCCACAGAAGAAAAGCCCAGAGAAAGGAAATACTTACAAGCTACCACCAAAAATAAGAGGAAACATCAATCAGTGGTCACTAATATCCCTTAATATCAATGGACTCAACTCACCTATAAAATGACACACACTAACAAGATGGATAAAAAACCGAAGTTATCCTTCTGTTGCCTCCAAGAAACACACTTCAACCACAAAGACAGACAGACAGGCTCAAAATAAAAGGTTGGGAAAAGATTTTCCAATCAAATGGCCCTAAGAAACAAGCTGGGGTTGCCATCCTATTATCTAACAAAGTAGACTTTAAGCTAAAAGCAATTAAAAGGGAGCAAGATGGACATTATTTATTCATCACAGGAAAAATTGATCAAGAGGAGATTTTAATCCTGAATATGTCCCTAATGTAAGGGCACCTATCTTTGTAAAAGAAACACTACTAAAGCTCAAATCCAACCTCAGTTCTCACACCATAATAGCATGAGACTTCAATACCCCACTTTCAAGCCTGGAAAGATCAACCATACAGAGAATCAACAGAGAAATATTGTAACATATTGGATCACCACAGTCTAAAGTTAGAGTTCAGCAATATCAAAATCACACAAAGCCTACCAGCTCATGTAAATTTATCATCACTCAACTAAACCACCTCTGGATCAAAGAAGAAATTAAGAAAGAAATCAAAGTCTTCCTAGAATTTAACAAAAATGAATCCACAATGTATTCAAACTTGTGAGACACAATGAGAGCAGTCTTAAGAGGAAAATTTATAACACTAGATGACTTTATGAAAAAACTAGAGAAATCTTACACTAGAGAACTAACAGCATAGGTGAAAGCCTTGAAACAATTAGAAGCAAACTTACCTAGGAGTACACCACAGGAAATGATCAAATTTAGAGCTGAAATCAATACAATTAAAGCAAAAAGAATACAAAGTACCAATGAATCAAAGAGTTGGTTCTTTGAGAAAGTCAACAAGATAGATAATCCCTTATCCAAACTAACCAAAAAGCAGGGAGTAAGTATCCAAATCAACAAGATGAGAAATGAGAAAGGGGACATAACAGAGCCCCGAGAAAACCAGAGGATTATCAGATCATACTTAGAAAATCTATATTCCACAAAAATGGAAAACCTAGAAGATATGGACAGCTTTTTGGACAGGTACCACTTACCAAAATTAAATGAAGACTAGATTAATTACCTAAACAGACCTATAACCCTATAGGAAATTGAAGCTGTCATTAAAAGCCTTCCAAGTAAGGAAAGCCAAGGTCCAGGTGGTTTCAGTGCAGAATTCTACCAGACATTCAAAAAAGAATTACTCTTATTACTCCTCAAATTATTTCACACAGTAGAAACTGAAGGAATATTGCCAAATTTGTTTTATGAGACTGCAATTTCCCTAATGCCCAAGCCACCCAAAGACACAACGAAGAAGAATTACAGACCAATTTCCCTCATGAATATTGATGCAAAAATTCTCAACAAAATTTTGGTAAACCGTATACAATAATATATAAAAAGTGTCATCCATCATGATTATGTAGGCGACATCCCAGAGATGCAGGGATGGTTCAACATACAAAAAAACTGTAAATGAAATCCATCATATAAACAAACTGAAGAAAAAAAAAAGCACAGGATTATATCCTTAGATGCTGAAAGAGCCTTTCATAAAATCCAACACTGCTTTATGATAAAAGCCCTAGAAAGATCAGGAATACAGGGAAAATATCTCAATATAATAAAGGTGATTTTAAGAAGCCAACAGTCAACATCAAACTTACTGGAGAAAAATTCAAAGCAATCCCACTAAAATCAGGAACTAGACAAGGATGTCCTCTCTCCCCTTATCTATTCAATAGAGTTCTCAAAGTTTTAACTAAAGCAATAAGAGAAGAAAAGGAGATTAAGGGGATACAAAGTAGAATAGAAGAAGAGAAACTATCTCTATTTGCAGATGATATGATTGTACACATAAGTGACACAATCTACCACAAATTTCTACCAGGGAACTTCTACAGCTGATAAAAAACCTTCAGCACGATAGCAGGATAAAAGATTAACTCAAAGAAATCAGCAGCCCTCCTATACACTAAAGAAAAAGGGCTGAAAAAGAAATATCGAAAACATCACCCTTTATAATAGCTGCAAATAGATTAAATACCTAGGAGTAACTATAACTAAAGAAGTAACAAATCTATTTCACAAAAACTTTAAATCATTGAAGAAAGAAATTGAAGAAGATTTCAGAAAATGAACAAATCTCCCATGTTACTTGTTAAGTAGGATCAATATAATGGAAATGGCAATTTTACCAAAATCAATCAACAGATTCAATGCACTTCCTATCAAAAATCCCAACACTATATTTTACGGTCCTTGATAGAACAATACTAAACTTCATTTGGAGTAACAGGAAAGCCAGGATTGCCAAAATAATTTTGCTCAAAATAAGAACCTCAGGAGGCATCACCATCCCCGATTTCAAGTTATACTATAGAGCTACAATATTAAAAACAGCCTGGTACTGGCATAAAAACAGACTTGTGGATCAATGGATTCGAACTGAGGATCTGGGCTTTAACCAAAAAAAAAACCATGAACACCTGAATTTTTTTTTTTTAGATTTTTTTTTTTTACTTTTATTATGAATAAAGAAGTCACATTTTCCATCCCTGTATATCCTTAATCAAGGTCCCTTCCCCCTCCCACCAGATCAGGTCATTCTTTCATCTCCCACCCCCACACCCCCCTGCAAGCGATCCCAAGGTCTCAAGGTCCTGATATTGCTTAGTTCGGCCCCCACTCCTGGCAAATCCACTTTTCTCCCCACAACATCTAACTGAGTCACGGAACACCTGATCTTTGACAAAGAGGCCCAAAATACTCAGTGGAAAAAAGATAGTATATTTAACAAATGGTGTAAGCATAGCTGGTTGGTAGCTTGCAGAAAAACGTAAAAAGATCCTTGCACAAGACTCAAATCTAAGTGGATCAAAGCCCTCAACATAAACACAGCCACACTAAACCTGTTAGAAAAGAAAGGGGGAAATACCATCCAACACATTGGCACAGGTGATCAATTTCTAAATATAACACTAGTGGCACAGACATTAAGAGGAACAATAAGTGGGACCTCCTGAAACTGAGAAGCTTCTGTAAAGCCAAGGACACAGTCAATAGGTCAAAACGACAGCCTACAGAATGGGAAAAGATTTTCAACAACCCTACAAATGATAGAGGACTGATCTCTAAGATATATAAAGAACCCAGGAATCTAGAGCCCCAAACCCTGAATAACCCAATCAAAAAATGGGGTTCAGAAGTAAAAAGGGAATTCTCAGCAGAAGAATTACAAATGGCTTAATGACACTTGAAAAAATGCTCAACATCATTAGATATCAGAGAAATGCAAATCAAAACAAATTTAAGATACCACCTTACACCTGTCAGATTGGTTAAGTTCAAAAACACAGATGACAGCCTATGCTGAAGAGAATGCAGAGCAAGAGAAACACTCCTCTATTGATGGTGGGAGTGTAAGCTTGTTCAGCCACTCTGGAATGCAGTATGGCAGTTTCTCAGAAAACTGGAAATCAATCTCCCCAAGTATCCAGCAATATCACTACTGAGAATA
>PVIH01012088.1:33045-65387 GCA_004025045.1 Sigmodon hispidus
AAAAAAAAAAAAAAAAAAAAAAAAAAAAAAAAAAAAAAAAAAAAAAAAAAAAAAAGAGATATCCTAAAATTTGCAGTCAAATGGATGGATTTGGAGAATAACCTCCTGAGTGAGGTATCACAAACTCAGAAAGATAAGCAAGGGATATATTCACTCTTTAGTGGACTCTAAACAAAAAAGCAAAAAGCAAAGCATGTCCAAGCTGAAAACCACAAATTCTGAACAGCTTGGGATGTGAAAGACCTTGGACCAGGACCTTGTATCCCACTCCCTCTGGCAGAACACCTGACCCAGTCTTGATGTTGAGGTGAGGAAAGTGGATCTGCCAGGAGTGGATGCTGAACTAAGCCATATTGGGATCTTGGCACCTTCTGCCCTTTCTGATGACGATATAAAGAAATGGGGACAAGAGAGAGTGACTGGAAGGGGTGGAAGGGGAAGAGTGCTTGCTCAAGGATATACATGAATAAAATTATGACTTATTTCATAATAAAAAATTAAGTAAAAAAAAAAGAAAATGTCTCACAGAGAAAAACAATAATATTCTTAAATGTAGTCTCACAGGATATACAAAGCAGGTCACGGGTCAGGAATAGAATGCTAAAACAAAATGATCTTGATGGTGGTTGTGGATTTATCTCGTAAGGGCTTCTCTGGGAATTTATCCTTATGGATCATTTGCTTATATATCATGGTTTCTGATTTTGTGTAAGTTTCTGTGTTGGTATAAATTTACTGATTAGTGTGTATGTGTATGCATATATATGTGTTTTGGGTATCTTGCTGTTTTATTCTGATTCTTAATTTTTTACCTATATTTTTTCTAAATAGAAAGAAAGTATGGAGGTGAATGCATTGAGACATGGGAAGATGTGGAGGATCTGAGATTTAGAAGGATGTTAGGTACTTAGTTAAGTGTTAAGTAATCACATAAGAAATAAAGAAATCATTCACTAAATTACTCTCAAATGAATATAATATTAGAATTACTAATCCATATGTATATATGTGTAATTTGTAATCATCAATACTATTATAAATATATAGAAGTGATAGGTCTTTGTAAATTTTTAACTATTTTCTTTTGGTCTTATATTACTCATAAGTGAAATAAGAATTAAGAATCTTGGTCTAAATATAATTGAAATATATTTATCTTTGGATTGTTTTAAAATTAAGACCTTACAGTTTCTTTATAATCCTATGAAGCAGAAGAACCTATGCCTATAATACTGGGTCTGATAGTGAGCTCTGTTTTAATCAAGAGTGTGTGCTGATGTGATGCATCAGAAAGAATGGTGAAATGTCTTTTATATACATAAACTTTGCACTTGCTGTGTTTAGCCTTTGTTATGGTTTGAAAAGGCCATGCCTCGCCCAGGATATATAAAGAAACTCAAAGTGATAATGTTTGTGGTAAGGTCCTTCAAGCCTAGGAACTGAAAGTATAGCAGAAGAACCACCAAAATAGTCTAGGCTAGGTTCCTGAGTCTCTCTCTATTAGGCTTGTAGTTTTCTTCTTGTTTTGATCAAAGGTTTATCTTTAACCACTGAAGCATCTCTGCAACCTAGTTTTCAGTTTTCTGCTCATCCCCTGAAAACATAATATAATATAATGTCCTATCTGAATTGCTGATGTGTACCATGTATAAATCTCTTGAAACTTTTCTTTAAGCCACTGAGTTTAGGGGTAGTTTGTACTCAAAAAATAATAGCTAGTTGCTTATATAGGTGCCATTTTTAATAACTGTATTCAATATTGTTTGTTTTTAACAGCTAAAGTATTAAAAAATACTTTAGGTATTTTTTTAAAAAAATATTTTATAAAACTCTGGAATCCCACATGTTTGTGATTCTCTGGGCATGTGGGTAGCCTGAATTAGAAATGTTGGCATTGTTTTCATAGACTGGCAGAAATTCTGCTCTGCGAGAACAGCTGCTGGCTTTAAGCATTAGGCTTGCACAGATTTCAATGCAAAACTAATATTGTCATATTAGTTGTTTACTCTCCCCAATAACAGGCACAAGTACATCTTTGTTTAGAATTCAGAGATAAAAATGGGCATTGACATATTGTCTTCAAGTGTTTTAGAACATGCTTCTGGTTCATGTATAGTGCTATAAAAACATGGATTTTTTTTCAACAGATATATAGGCTGAGTTTAATTTCCAAAAATATTTCTTTTCTCCTCTTTCTTAGTAAAATAGGGAACAGTAATACAGATATTTAGACATCTGGACTCCTTGGATACTTTAAGAGCCTGACATCCTTCTCTCTACCAGTAATGGTAGAATAATTGTGACTCAATTACGAATGGGCTCCAGAGGTAGAGTACTATACAAAAGCCTTCACCATTAATGTTTCCAACTTCAGATTATTTTTGAATTGGAAATATTTGTATATTAAAATGAAATACCTTGGTAAAATTGTCTCAACTTTAATGAATGTCACTATCTTCCATATATGTTGACCAAATCATTTTATGGCAAAATACAATCTGTGTCATTATTGAGAAAGATACTGCAATTAAGATACTACTGCATCTAGATTGGCCTGTGAACAAGCCTGTGGTGCATTACTTGACTGATGATGTATGCAGAAGGCCCCACTCACTGAGCACAGTGCTATGCCTCCATTGGCAGACCTGTGTGCTATAGAAAGCAGGCTGAACAAACCATGAGGTCTAAGCCAGTAGACAGCCTCCACGGCTTCCAGAGGTTTCTTCTGTGAGTTCTTGTCCTGTCTTCCCTGATTGATTTGACTACAGGCTGCAAAATGGAATAAACCTTTTTACAAAATTGCTTTTGGTCACATTTTTACATAAACATGGAAAATTTAAGACACTGTGTTTATTCTTTAAGCATAGTTAGGAGGTAATTTTATAAAGTATTTTTAGTGTCCCTTTATTCTCACTTCACCTTCCAAAATACATTCAAGATTTGAATCTAATACAACATCAAGCTTGCAGTCAATTTAAAATTATTTATTTTTATTTTATATGTGTGATACTTTTGCATGCATATACGTGTGTCATATACAATTAGCACTCACAGAGGCCAAGAGTGAAACATTTTCTGGAACTTATGGTTGTGACTTGCCAGTAGGTGCTGGGAACTGCAATCTTGTTTTTTGCAAGAGTTTCTTGTCCTGTAAAGTACAAGCCCCTCACAAATAATTTAATTTTAATGGATTTGTGATTAGTATTTTCAGGTTAGCATGATGAACCCCTATTATAGGATTGAACATGTTTGATACAATTTAAATTCTCTAAGTAACATCCTCATCATCTACAGATATTTTTAATGTATCTGATAATGTATAATGACATCAGCTAATTCTTGGAAATATAAAAACGTCATAGCACTGCTTCCTTGCTTGTTGTGGGATATTAGTTGAAGATGTGTTATATTTATCTATGCTGTGAATTATTTGTTTAATTATGTAAAGATGTGTTCCATTCTTTTATACTGAATTTGTTTAACTCTGTGAAGCTATGTTACTTTGCCTAAAACACCTAATAAAGGGATGAACTGGTAATAAGGAGGTAGGAGAGAACTAGGTGGAGGTAGCAGGCAGAGACAAGAAAGAGAAGGAGGAAAACATGAGAGGGGGAGGGAGGGGAAATGAGAAAAGAAGGAGCCAGGATAATGAGTGGCAGGAACCATAGTGGGGAGGTCAGCCACCCAACTATACAGTAAGCCACAGAATAAGAAGTAAAGACAGATGTATAGAATACAGAAAAGTAAAAGCCCAGAGTCAAAAGTAAATAGAACAATTTAAGTTAAAAGAAAAAAAAAAAAAAACTTGCTAGAAACAAGCTGAACTAAAGCCAGAGATTCATAAACAAAAAAAATTAGTAAGTCTCTGTGTATTTATTTAGGAGCTCGGTAACAGACAAGCCCTTCAACAAGAACAAGACTACACTTGCTCCCAAAGACAAATGTGTGATATTTCCTGTAGTGCTAATTTATAGAGCCATAATCCTTTGTACTATCATGTTTTATTTTCTGAAAACTTAACTATTTAAGTTATTTACCAGAAGTCGTACTCAATATTTTGAATTTTCTAAAATCAGAATTATAATTCTACTTTGACATGTATGGCAATAAAAATATGGAGAATTAAGAAAATTGAAAAATATGCAATTTTTTAAAAATAGGGTTGTCCTAAGTATTAACAGAAGCATTGGAAGAAGAGTTGCTTAAAAAGATAGACTGGAAGAATTGGTGAGCATTTTAATATAAGTAATTATCATAGATTGAACTAAAACACTATATAGATGCCTGTGCTGTAAAACCTTGAGGACCTTAATGAAGTGATTGTATTAATGGAATCTTTGCTGTTTCCATTGTCCAGCTTTGATTTCAATGAAGATATCTAACAGATCAATGAACTGATTCACAAGAGTAGAGTACATGAACCAGTCTTGCAGGAAGAAAATTACGATTAATGCAGTAGTGATAACTGACAATTGGCATGGCCTTAGACTTGGTGCTGATCACAATGAAGCTTTAATCAATATCATGGGTTAATGTGCCAGTTATCTCAAGGCCATTTCTGCTTCGCAAGTAATAGATAATTTACAATAATAATCTGTGGCTGGGAAAGTTCATAGAATTGTTTTAAAGATTCATGAGACAATGATATATAAGGCTTTTTTGGAAGGGTTATCTTTTGAATCAAATACAAAAGAGCACTCAAAAAGGAGAGTTTAGGGTTATTGTGACAGGATTGATAACAAGGTGTTTTATTTTTTTCTTTTCAATCTAATTCACAAAAGAATTTCAAGAGATTTTTTTCTTTTTCTTTAACCACATTGCAGATAGTAATATAAGAAAGAGAAGCCAAATAATACCCTTCAGAACAAGGCTTGTTTGATGTTTCAAACCTTGAAACTCCTTTAGAATTAAATCTATAATAGTGTCTTGGTGCTTAATGTTATTTTATTTCTTTTTCGTGTTCTCATCTGGTATTAAGTAGATCTTTAGACGAGTACTCAAAGCCTATTGAACAGGGAGATGAAAGTCTAGAAAGACTCAGAAAAAAGGAAAGAAAAGGTTTGTTGATAGCAGTTTTGAAAGAGAATAAATGGGAACAACTACCGAAGGTAAAGAAAGAAAAACAAAACAGATTGCAGTTAAGGTACATATAGCCTCTGCAGCCACATTATTGACACTATAGGATCCCAGTTATAAAATGATAAAGTTTTTACCAGTATGTTTGTATTGGCATTTTAAATTTAAAGAGAGAAGAGGTTTGGGGGAGGGTTGCTTTTGATATTACAATATGTGCTCACATATTCAGAGACAGGACTCTCTCAATGCTTCTTCCCTCCTGCTGTTTGCCTTCAGGCTATTTCACTGCTCATTAGCACCTTCCCCAGAGTGGGCAGGCAGGCAGAGGTGCAGCAACAGAAGGCAGTCAATTTCAGTTCTCATTAGAGGCTCTGACACACAAAAATTACCGTGGGTGGAGTCCCATGCAACAGCTAAAGAGAGACTTGGGGATTATTCATGTTATTCTCTTGTCCAAGTCATTCTGCCCCCTGAATATCAGACATAATTGCATGTCAAGTGTATTATAAAACATTTCCATAGCAGCAGTTACTGTCATAGTTTTAAGGGGGAAACAAGCATTTGGCTGAGGTAATTATTCAGGTCAGCAGCTCCCATTCTTGAACTTCATCAGAACACCTGCACAAGTTTTAAAATTTTCTCTTAATGACAAAATGTTGGCCTCCACTCATTGAGATTCTGATTGAATAGGTGCTGATTGATGCCCCAAAGTAGGAATTGCTATCAAGTTACTCCAAGTAACTGTTCTTCCAGTACTATACACCATCCACCAACAATACCACAAATCTATATGATTAGAAAATATTGTTAATAAAAGTATTCATTTATTTCAACATTTTTCACATAAGGCTCATGAATCCTTACATGATTTCTTTTCAGAATTCTGGCAGCCATGCTATGGTTTTGTTGCTTTTGTTTGTTTTTGACATAGCCTAACTTGTATAGCCTTTTGAAGAAAGGACATTCAACTGAGGTGAAATGTCTATAGGCATATTGAAAAGTACTAATGGCAAGAAAATGCTAACAGGAACATCATATAGACCGAACAGGTTGAATTTAGAAATATATATATATATATGCATATAAAACATGTGTGTGAAAACATGCTTTTCAAACAGAGGCCGTGGAATTAAAAAAAAAAAAAAAAAAAAAAAAACCACAACAACAAGGTGGTGTTTATGGGAGAGCTTCAAGAAAAGAAAGTGAAGACAGAAATGATGTAATTATAATCTCAAAAAATAAAAGAAATATTATTTGTCTTTTAAAGTATTTATTTTGACAGAGAAGCATCAAATTCTTTGTATGCACATTTAATCTCACTGTAACAAAGCTACTTGTGGTCGGAATGTTCTCTGTATATTGTAAATAAAGAGCTGTTTTGGCCTATGTAGAGCACTGTAGAAGTGGGTGGAGAATCAGAGAGCATGCAGGTAGGAGAAGGGTGGAGTTAAGTCAGTCTCCATCCGTCCCCTGAAGAAGAAGTCTGTAGGAATCCATGTGAGCCACCGGCTGTGGGCCATGTGGTGCAAAGTTTAATAGAAATGGGTTGATTTAAGATGAAAGAGCTAGCTAGTAATGTGCTTGAGACATGGGCCAAACAGTATGAAGTAATATAATCGTCTGATTCATTTCTTTTGGGGACAAAATCCATGGCCGCAGACTAGGTTCCAAACCTCAGCCATGCGACCCAGGTCAAAACCTCCAGGCCCAAAAGGGCTTGGGAAACTTCCAGCAACAGCTACTAGCACATTTTCTCTTTTCCTAACTTCCTTCAGTTCCTTGCAGGTATCCTCACTCACTGTTATTCAAATTCATGAAAATTTTACTGTTATTGCATGCATACATATATTTATATACATATATACATATATATGTGCTAAATATAACCTGCTGAGTTTGAGTTTATATAATGTTACTTGTATGTATGTATGACTTTTGTTATCAGATACCAATTGATGTACTCTTCCCTAAGGAAGACTACTTTCTCTCTCTTTCTCTCTCTCTCTCCCTCTCTGTGCTTATTTGAACAGTCATGCTTGTGAGACTTTGCAGGTGTAACTTTTAGTGTTTAGAAGTGAGCATCTCTCCTTTCCAGAACCCCTTGTAAAAATTTAATTAGAAAATAACAATTCCAAACAAAATTCTCTAGGTTTTGCCGATTCTCCTAGAGTGGCAGGACTCTGGTCATGATTTGGAGAAAATTGTGTCTTAAAAGTATCTTCTTACATTTTAAGGATATCCATTAAAATGACAGTTAAACATGCCAAAACAGTGGCCATGTTATTAAAATGCCCATTTAACTAACTCAAAAGTTTCAAACCCAATTTTTTGTTTACCTGCTGTACCCCATTTTTAAATCATAATTTTGGTTAAAAGTTTTTTTTTTTAACATACTTACCACTATCCCTCCTCCCTCACCTTTTTCCCCTAACCCTCGCCAATCCATTCAACTGCCATCCACAATCAGAGGCCCTAATTCAATCCAATGCAGGTTCCCTAGCTGTCAATTCAGAGTTAGTGAGCTCCTAATACTTCATTATTGTTCTAATTAATTATATTTGATGTATTATATAATGAATTAATATTTGTTAAAGGAAGAGAACTGACTTATAAATATAAGAAATGATTTTACGAGAAAACAAAACTTTGTGTGGGGACAGCAAAATTTTTTTTTGTAGTATATAGGAATTAAAGAGAATGAGGGAGTCCAGGTTTTGGGTCTTGAAGAATTTTGGCCATGCTCATTAGGGTTTGGATTTTTGAGGTCATAAGCATTTTGGGGGGATAATATTTTTGTTTAATTAAGAAAGTTTTAAACTCAGTATGAAATTATATATTATAGAGATTATTAAAAGGTTGTGATTGGGGGAGGGAAAGACATTAATATAAGTAAGGTTATACTATAACTAACAAACAATAAGTATGAGGTATATTTCAATGTCTAGAATATTGGTATGAGGCAATGTATAGAGATTATTTTAAAGCTGTTTATTTTGAATAATAAATATTTAATATTTGAATGTTTTTGTTGAGATATGAAATTATGGTAACTTTAATTATTTAGTTTTTAACATTATTAGGACTTGAGAGGAAAAATATATTATTTGATGTTTGAAAGTATGAGTGAGTAATTTTTAAAATTTAGGAGACGACAGCGAGCTAGCTATTTGGATAGTCACTTATGGGGTTTTTTGTATAGTGGGAGTATTTATTTACTTATTTTTTTAGCTATTGGCATAGGATGTCTGACAAGTCTCTTTAGAAGCAGGGAAATTTGGGGAGAGATTGTTTTATTTTGTTTAGGCAGGCTTTAGCAGTTTTCTGCCCTTTAGGCCTTTATTTCTAAAAGAAGACTATCTCTTTGTGAGATATCTATGATGTTCAACATTATCTTAGGAACAGTGATGTTAGGAGTTGTCTTGTCTCTTAGGGTCGAATTTTAGATAACAAAATTTTAAATGTCATAGTTTTTAGGTCTATGAAGTGATTGAAGATTTCTGTTTATTTAATGTTTTGGGGAAGCTTGAGTATTTTGACTGTTATATGATAAACCTGAGTAGTGGTAACTTGTAATTTTAGTCAACTGAAAGAGTGAAGATTATATTGTAAAAATAGGCAATTTATAAATGAGTGTATAGTTTAACATAAGGGCTTCAAGTATGACGATCTTATGAATATTAACAAGGCTATATATATATCATACAAAGTGATGTACAAAACATATATAATTGTATAAAATATCTAAACAGAGTTTTATAAAATAACTTGTGTATATTATAGCAAA
Source organism: Sigmodon hispidus (assembly GCA_004025045.1). Classification (NCBI taxonomy): domain Eukaryota; kingdom Metazoa; phylum Chordata; class Mammalia; order Rodentia; family Cricetidae; genus Sigmodon; species Sigmodon hispidus. The sequence continues at coordinate 41,906 of PVIH01012088.1, forward strand.
TGTTATGATTAGCATAATAAATAGATATGTCTAATATGTATTAGTACATAAAATATTTTAAACAGAGGTAGCAACGTGTAAAATAGGGCAATTATATATTTAATTTTGTATTAATAAATAGATTATCTTAATTAAACATAAAATAATTTTTTATTTGTACTAATATGCAAGTATTTATATTATGGCAATAGTTTTTCATTTATTTTTGGCAAATAGTTGTTTGCATGTGGATATAATAATTTATAGTTTTATTTATGTTTTTATTTTTTAAAAAAAGAAATTGAGTCTATAATATAGTTTTATCTTTAATGTAAATTTAACTTTTAACTATTTTATTAGAATAATAATTATAACTCTTAGAGGACAAAACTTATTGAGAGAGGGGCATAGTTTTATTATTAGGTTGTTTTATATTGACTTGTGGGTGATGGTATTTTTGTGTGGTCTTGTAAAACTAAAATAATGGTTAACTCTTAATGAATTGAAAAAACATGGGAGATGCTTCCATTCTTATATCTTCTCCAATTTCTTTCTTCCAGGACTTAAAGTTCTTATTGTCATATTTATTCTTATAGAAATTGCTACAATTTTTCTTAAATTTAACATGAAGTGGTAGATATAGCAGTATGTTTAGTGTCTCTTTTTATCCAGTTTCCTTTTATCTTTTTCAACACAACTGTGTAAGACTGATATGGGAATTTTTCTGTATGCTGTAAATATCATTCTTTAAATAAAGAAACTGATTTGGTCATGGCAGGCACCTTAGCAGTAGGCAGGAAATTGGAGCCTAGTTAGGAGAAGGGTGGCAGAGTCACAGAGACACAATCCAGCTGCACAAGAATCAGGATGTAAGGGAATAATAGGTAAGCCATGGGCCATGTGACAGCCCAGATTAATGGAGATGGCTTGAATTGAGATGAAAGCTAGCTAGTCATGTGCCAGAGACATAGGCCAAACAGCATGAAATAAATAGAAGTGTCTGAGTAATTTCTTGGGAAACAGCGGCTGCAGGCAGGTCTGGAGTCTAGGTCAGGACAGAAACCTCATGCTATATAAGATTGTAGCTTTCTTTATAGATACAAATCTCTCTCTCTCTCTCTCTCTCTCTCTCTCTCTCTCTCTCTCTCTCTCTCTCTCTCTCTCTCTCTTGATTTTAGTGTTTTGTTGCTTCTATTTGGTGGTTGTACATAAGTAGAATGGCATTATAAAGATTATGTAAAAATTTCTAGCAATATTTTTTGTGATACTTAGAGTTTGGTTTGCTGATTTGTTTTTTCTAAGACATGGTCTCATTTGCCCTGTGCTAGCATCATCTCAATCTTTCAACTGCTGAGATGATATTTCTGTGTCACATTTGTTTAGCTGTTACATGTAATGCTCAATAATATGCCTGGATTTTTGTTGGTTGTACCACAAAAACTATGCCTAGTAACATACATTTCTAGCTCCTAAAATTATGATTGGAATATTTAAGTTTTAGTTAGGTAATTACCTGGGAGTATGCTTAAAACAAAGTGCTGGGCTCCATTCTTGAGTTCTGATTGGATGGCTTAGGGGGGGCTTGGGTATTTGCATGTCACATAAGAAATCAGTTTATGCTGCTGCTTGTTGACAAGTTTGGAAATCAGAACCTTTGAAGATGTACAATTGTTTTTTTTTTCTCCATTATTCTCCAGACACTGATAATGTAGGTGTTACTAATTAATCACAAGCAGTAATCATATTAGATATAACAAAGTGTACATTGTTAGGATGGCTGAGTAAGCTAAAAAAAACAAAGGTACTGAATACTTCAGGACTGCACTACACTTCTCAGTAAGTTTATTTAAAAAATTATATGTTCTACCATTTGTATCAAACTTATTGAGAATTTGCAAATACATTTTAATGCAAAAATATGTAACATAAATTTTCATTTTTAAAAATTTTCTTATTTATAAGTCTTTTTTTCATTTTACTATTAACATATGTTTTTGAGTTACAATGGATTTTCATTTAAATTACATTTCTCTATGTACTATTTTCTTTTTTTTTTTTTTTTTTTTTTTTTTTTTTTTTTTTTTTTTTTTTTTTTTTTTTTTTTTTTTTTTTTTTTTTTTTTTTTTTTTTTTTTTTTTTTTTTTTTTTTTTTTTTTTTTTTTTTTTTTTTTTTTTTTTTTTTTTTTTTTTTTTTTTTTTTTTTTTTTTTTTTTTTTAAACTTTTATTTTTATTTATTTATTTGCCTTGGTGTTTTGCCTGGAACTGGAACTACAGACAGTTGTTAGCTGCCATGTGGGTGCTGGGAATCGAACCCTGGTCCTCTGGAAGAGCAGACGGTGCTCTTAACCGCTGAGCCATTTCTCCAGCCCCGTACTATTTTCTTATATCAAATAATTACTAATAAATACTAAAATTTATGCCATCAACATAAACTCTAAATATTAAAACCTGAGATGTTTAAGCAAAATAAAAAGTTTCAAATATCTTTCTAATAAGATTGCACCAATTGTTCTTTCATTCAAAGCTACTAGTACCAATTTTTTTCATATTTTTTCAAAATTAGAGTATTTAACTAAAAGAGTATTTCAAGATACTTAATTATGTAATAACCCCAGTCAAAGACTGAAATTTAATTTCTAAATTGTTATCTGACCTCCAACAATTCTAGCTATGTACCTAGGATAATTAAGTTCTACATATTGATTTTTTATATTTCATTCATTTACTCAACAATCAAAAACTGTTTGGAGCAACAATTATATGGCAGACATTTGAGAATAAATTTGAGAAAATGTCAGACATTAATTTTACCATGCAAATATCAATTCAAAAACTCTACTCGAATCACTTTCTATAGCACATGAGAACACTAATTTCAAAACACCAAAGTTAGTGACATAAGCCTAGATGTTAAAGTATTTCTGTGATAACCTGACTGACTGATCTTTGGGTTTTTATACCCAGAAATGATCTAGCTTTGGGGTATATGTTGGTACTTCTGTCAATTCTCCCTCTCACCCCCAGAACTTCTGTATTGATTTTCATATGGCTAGAAAAATTTGAATCCACACCATACCAACAGTGTATGTCCTAAGAAATTGTGGTATATATGTGCATTGGATTTTATTTATCCATAAATATTTTTGAATAATAGTGACTATTTACTCACTTATATACATAGTACCATGACTATGCACAGGAAGTTGTTTATATAAAGAAAAAAATGTTTGCATACTAATATAACAGAATTGTTGTGACAAAATCATGTTTAACAGAACAGTCAGCCAGAAATCATAAGAGATAATATTAAAAACATCTGACAGAATAGTACAGGTAAAATAAATAAATATTGAGATTTAATCACTATATCTTATATCTAAATGGCTATTGTGAAGAAACCAAGCAACAAATGATGAAAATAATATTTGGAAATACAGACTTTATACACTGCTGGTGACGGTGGGTGTTAGTATAATCCCTCTGAGATGAATTAATATACTTTTCAAAAATCTAAGAATAGCAGTATCATATTGGGTAGCCACATCATTCAAGGTACATATATTTGAAAGGTCATGAATCCATCCTTGGGAGTCACATAGCAGATATTCTATAAGTCAAAAGTTTACAGTTTGATTCATAACACAAAAAACTAGGATTTTGAGAAAGCAATAAAATAAAGTTATGGTTGGGGTTTATTGGTTATCACAACTATATCAGCAAACCACAGAGATATCTGCACAATAATGTTTATTACAACACTCTTTATAGTACCCAAGATACAGAATCAACCTAATGTGTATTAAGCAATGGCAATGACAAATTTATAGAAAATGGGTTTATTCAGCCTTATGGAAAGATTCAATTATGATTACTGAAAAATAAGTGAATTGAGTGTTACAATATCTATAAGTAAATTCAATCAGTGTCAAAACAATGAACACTGTATGTTTTCCCAAATTTAAGAATATTTGATTTAGATCAGTCAGACCATAGTTGGTCATGGAATCACAAAGAAAGTTGGGAGAGTTTCAGGAGAAGGAAAAAAATAAATGGGAATTAGGAAAGGAAGAGCGTGTAGAGATTGGACATGGTCAAATCAGAGGTACAATAAAAAAATATCAAAGTACAATAAAAAAAATGAATGGCTACTTTTTGCTATGTAAGTAGTAAAATGCTAAATGCTTCCCATCCTAAGTAAAGAATAACTTTTCTGAATGAATTCTCTTAAACTTTTCTTTAAAGTTTTATACTCTGCTCTGCTCATAGCCATATGGACTTTTTTTTTTTTTTAAGATTTCTTGATCATTGCTTTCTACTAACACCACAGCAGCAAGTAGGTTTCCTGCTTGAGCTCTTGAGAACTGAGGGAAAGCTGAATTAATCAAAAATTGGCATATTTTCAATGGCAAACCTTCAAGGGAGTTTCTTCTCAGCAAAGCTTGTAATGTTATGGGAGGCAGCATCTGTCGCAGCTTCAGCTTTATTTTCAGTCTGTTTGAGACTTGGGTGTTGGATCTTTGTGATTCTGTTAAAGCATATTTTTTTCTTAATTGAAAGGCCAACAGCTGGTACTTTTTGTTACATTCATTTCCCTATATACCTTGAAAGTAAGATGGACTTAAAAATGCAAAGGTGCAGTTGTAAATACTTAAAATTGTGATTCACTTTTTGTAACAGAAATTTTTAGACAAAGCACATGGATCATTTCAATTTTATGTTTACTTAAATATGTGTACATGTTCTTACATCTATACATCTAGTTATAACAGACTGAGTACACGGTAAGATAGCTTCTCCTCAAAGGTAGACCATTTCCTGGACATATCCATTGTGTGGAAGACACAAGGGAAGGAAATAAGAGGGAGAAAGTGAGTGTAAACATCATTGTTGCTAAAATAGGGGCATTACTTTTTCACCTACCACTCTTTTTGTAGAGTGTATTCCTGTGACTTCCTTTTGTTTTATCTAGTTAAACTCTTAGTGTTTTGGTCTGTTACTGTGTCCTAACTCTGAAATCTCTTTAAAATAATCCACTAGGCTGCTTCTGTATTGGAGATGAGAGAGAGCAGCTGACCTCATCACAATAACTTCAAAATATGTTTGCTAACCCTGTACGTTCAGTGTTACATTCCAATTCTTAGGAGAATTGCAGTATGTTATGGTAAGATTATTTAAAAAGCAAAATTATGTGGCTATAAGGAGAAAAAAATTGAAATTAAATTTGGAGTTTTGATTTACATTATACTTTTATTTCAACTCATCAGTTCAACGAGTATAAAGAAATATTTTAGCTATACCACTACACAGCTAATGGTTTAGTTTCTTTTATGGGCATATCTCATATATGTGTATCATATTTGTTAAAACAAAGGAAACTTCCTTTGTTGAATCCTCCAGATACATTTTGTAATTAAAGCCAATTTTTGTCATATTTTTAATACAATACAAAGGAAGCCAAAAGTAATATAAACAAGTAAGACATTATAATACAAGGCTTTATATATAATATTAACTAATAGTAGTTTTATTACATTAAGTAGCAAAACAAAAATATATGGACATGAAAACATAATAAAGTGCTTTATGACAGGTAAAAAATTTGAGTTTCAAAATATAAGAAAAATTAAAAAAATAAATAACAATGATGTTAAAATCTCAATACTTTAGACATTGAAGCAAGAGGATATGTAGAGTTTTATAGTGGGATTGTGTTCTGTTCCATTGTAAATAGTGTCCCATCTACTGGTTTAATAAAAGCACTGATTTGCGGGAGGCAGACAGGAAATATGGGTGGTGCTACCAGACTAAGAGAATTTGGAGAACAGGAAGAGAGACACTGCCAAAAACACCAGTGGAGATGCTAGCAGAAAAAACAAACAAACAAACAAACAAAAAAACAAAACAAAAAAACAAAAACAAAACAAAACAAAACAAAACAAAAAAAAAAAATGATGCTCAGAGAAAAGTCATCAAGCCACATGGCTAAACAGATTAATAGAAATAGAGATAAAAGAGCTTGCTAGCAATATGTCTAAGCCATAGGTCAATCAGTCAATCAATAAAATTAATACAAGCTTATGTATGTTTCTTTAGAATTTGGGACTGATGATCCAGACCTTGGGGCTAGTCTGGGCCAAAAACTTTCTTTTTTTTTTTTTTTAGATTGCTAAACAGGGATTCTTTACATGGGTTTTCTTTTATTATTATTTTTTTCTGTATACTTATTATTATTATTAACAAAGAAGTCATGCTTTCTATCCCTGTATACCATTATTCAAGGTCCCTTCCCCCTCCCACCACATCAGACCATTTTTTCTACTCCACCACTCCCCACGCCCTCCGTGGGCAGGCAGCAGACAGTCCCATGGTCCCACTGACCCAATATTGCTTAGTTCAGTCTCCACTCCTGGTAGATCCAGTTTTGTACCCCCTCCCTCAAGAGTGAGTCAGGTGTTCCTTTAGATGGAGTGGGATCCGAAGAGTCAGTCCAGAGTGTTTCTGATCCCAAGCTGTTCAGTGGTTGTAGTTTGCAGCTTGGGCATGCATGACTTTTTTCTTGTTTGTTTGTTTAGAAACCACTAATGAGTGAGTACAGCCCCTGCTTATCTTTCTGAGTTTGTGATACCTCACTCAGGAGAATATTCTCCAAATCCATCCTTTTGCCTGCAAATTTTAGCATATCATTTTTTCTTGCTGCTGAGTAGTACTCCATTGTGTAGATGTACCACATTTTGTTAATCGATTCTTCAGTTAAGGGACATCTAGGTTGTTTCCAGGTTCTTGCTATTACAAATAATGCTGCTATGAACATAGTTGAGCTAATGCCATTGGAGAATGACTGTGCATCATTAGGGTATACACCCAACAGTGATATTGCTGGGTCGTTGGGGAGACTGATTCTCAATTTTCTGAGAAACCTCCATACTATATTCCAAAGTGGCTGAACAAGCTTACACTCCCACAAACAATGGAGGAATGTTCCCCTTGCTCCACATCCTCTCCAACATAGTCTGTCACCTGTGGCTTTTACTTTAGCCAGTCTATCAGGGGGTAGGTGGTATCTCAAAGTTGTTTTGATATGCATTACTATGATGACTAAAGATGATGAGTACTTTTTCAGGTGCCTTTCAGCCATTCGTAAGTCCTCTGCTGAGAATTCCCTTTTTAGATCTGAACCCCATTTTTTGATTGGGTTATTCAAGGTTTTGGGCTCTAGATTATTGAGCTCTTTATATATCTTAGAGATCAGTCCTCTATCACTTGTAGAGTTGGTGAAAATCTTTTCCCATTATATTGGCTGTTGTTTTGTCCTATAGACAGTGTCTTTGTCTTTACAGAAGCTTCTTAGCTTCAGGAGATCCCACTTATTGATTGTTGGTCTTAGTGTCTGTGCCACTGGTGTTATATTTAGGAAGTGGTTGCCTGTGCCAATTTGTAGGAGTGTATTTCCCACTTTCTTTTCTATCAAGTTCAAAGTGGCTGGGTTTATGTTGAGGTCTTTGATCCACTTGGATTTGAGTTTTGTGCAGGGTGACAATCTCATATCTATTTTCATTTTTCTACACACTTCCTTCCAGTTATGCCAACACCATTTGTTAAATACACTATCTTTTTTCCATTGAATGTTTTGGGCCTCTTTGTCAAAGATCAGGTGTTCATAGGTTTTTGGGTTAATGTCTGGATCCTCAACTCTATTCCATTGGTCCACGAGTCTGTTTTTATGCCAGTACCAGGCTGTTTTTATTACAGTAGCTCTATAGTATAACTTGAAGTCAGTGATGGTGAAACCTCCTGAGATTCTTTTGTTGAGCAAAATTGTTTTGGCAATTCTGGCTTTCCTGTTATTCCAAATGAAATTGAGTATTGTTCTTTCAAGGTCCAAAAAATATTGTGTTGGGATTTTAATGGGCAGTGCATTGAATCTGTAGATTGCCTTTGGTAGAATTGCCATTTTTACTATGTTGATCCTACCAATCCAGGAACATGGGAGAGCTTTCCATTTTCTGATATCCTCTTCAATTTCTTTCTTCAGTGATTTAAAATTTTATCAAATACATCTATTACTTCTTTGGTTATAGTTACTCCAAGGTATTTAATAATATTTGCAGCTATTATGAAGGGTAATGTTTCTCTTATTTCTTTTTCAGCTCTTCGATCATTAGTGTATAGGAGGGCTACTGACTTCTTTGAGTTAATCTTGTATCCTGCTACATTGCTGAAGGTGTTTATCAGCTGTAGCAGTTCCTTGGAAGAATTTTGTGGGTCACTTATGTATACAATCATATCATCCTCAAATAGAGATAGTTTCAAGTCTTCTTTTCCAATTTGTATCCCCTTAATCTCTTTTCATTCCCTTATTGCTTTAGCTAAAACTTTGAGAACTATATTGAATAGATAAGGGAGAGAGGACATCCTTGTCTAGTTCCTGATTTTACTGGGATTGCTTTGAATTTTTCTCCACTAAATTTGATACTGGTTGTTGGCTTCTTTTAAATCACCTTTATTATATTTAGGCATTCTCCCTGTATTTCTGATCTATCCAGGGCTTTAATTATAAAGGAGTGTTGGATTATGTCAAAGGCTTTTTCAGCATCTAAGCATATGATCATTTGTCTTTGTTCCTTTAGTTTGTTTATATGATTGATAACATTTACAGTTTTTTGTATGTTAAACCAGCCCTGCATTTCTGAAATGAAGCCTACTTGGTCGTGGTGGATGATATTTTTTATACATTGTTGTATACGGTTTACCAAAATTTTGTTGAGAATTTTCACATCAATATTCACGAGGGAAATCGGTCTGTATTTCTCCTTCTTTGTTATATCTTTGAGTGGCTTGGGAATTAGGGTAATTGAGGCCTCATAAAAGGAATTTGGCAATATTCCTTCAGTTTCTACTGTGTGAAATATTTTGAAGTGTAACAGCAGTAATTCTTCTTTGAATGTCTGGTAGTATTCAGCACTGAAACCACCTGGGCCAGGGCTTTTATTTTTGGGGAGGCTTTTAATGACAGCTTCAATTTCCTTAAGGGTTATAGGCCTGTTTAGGTAATTAATCTGATCTTCATTTAATTTTGGTAGGTGGTACCTGTCCAGAAAGCTGTCCATTTCTTCTAGGTTTTCCATTTTTGTGGAATACAGATTTTCAAAATATGATCTGATGATTCTCTCTATATCCTGGGAGTCTGTTGTTATGTCCCCCTTTTCATTTCTGATTTTGTTGACTTGAACACACTCTCTCTGTTTTTTTGATTAGTTTGGCTAAGGACTTATCTATCTTGTTAACTTTCTCCAAGACCCAACTCTTAGATTCATTGATTCTTTGTATTGTTCTTTTTGTTTCAATTGTATTGATTTCAGCTCTAAGTTTGATTATTTCCTGCCGTCTACTCCTTCTAGGTGAGTTTGCTTCTAATTGTTCTAAGGCTTTCAGCTGAGCTGTTAGGTCTCTAGTGTGGGATTTCTCTAGGTTTTTCATATAGGCATCTAGAAATATTAATTTTTCTCTTAAGACTGCTTTCATTGTGTCCCACAAGTTTGGATACATTGTGGATTCATTTTCATTAAATTCTAGGAAGACTTTTATTTCTTTCTTAATTTCTTTCTTGACCCAGAGATGGTTCAGCTGAGTTTTGTTTAGTTTTCATGAGTTGGTAGGCTTTCTTTGTTTTTTGATGTTGTTGAACTCTAACTTTAGGCCCTTGTGGTCTGATATGTTACAAGGGATTATTTCCAGTTTTTTGTATCTGTTGATATTTGCTTTATGACCAATTATGTGGTCAATTTTGGAGAAAGTTCCATGAGGAGCTGAGAAATATGTATAATCCTTTGCATCTGGGTGGAAGCTTCTGTACATGTGTATTAAAGCCATTTGCATCATAATCACTTTTAGACTCCTTATTTCTCTGTTGAGTCTCTGTCTTGTTGACCTATCCAGGGTTGAAAGTGGGGTATTGAAGTCTCCCACTATTAGGGTGTAAGAATTGATGTGGGATTCAAGCTTTTACAGTGTTTCTTTTACATAAGTAGGTGCCCTTATATTAGGGGCATAAATATTCAGGATTGAAATGTCCTCTTGACCAATTTTTCCTGTGATGAATAAGTAGTGACCATCTTGGTCCCTTTTAATTGCTTTTAGCTTAAAGTCTACTTTGTTAGATATTAGGATTGCAACCCCTGCTTGTTTCTTAGGACCATTTGACTCGAAAATCTTTTCCCAGTTCTTTATTTTAAGCCTGTATCTGTCCCTGTGGTTGAGGTGTGTTTCTTGTAGGCAACAGAAAGATGGCTTCTTTTGTTGTATCCATTTTGTTAGTGTGTGACATTTTATAGGAGGGTTGAGTCCATTGATATTAAGGAAAATTAGTGACCATTGATTGATATTTCCTGTCATTTTTGGTGGTAACTTGTTTGTATTTCCTTTCTCTGGAGTATTCTTCTGTGGAATTATTGATTGGTTGTGGTTTCATGGGTGTATCTGGGGTCCTTAGGTTGGAGTTTTCCCTCTAATACTCTCTGTAGTGCAGGAGTGGTAGATACATATTCTTTCAGTCTGACTTTGTCATGAAATACCTTGTTTACTCCATCCATGGTGATTGATAATTTTGGAGGGTATTGTATTCTAGTTTGGCAGCCATGCTCTTTTAGCATCTGTATAACTTCTGACCAAGGCCTTCTAGCTTTCGTTGTGTCCATTGAGTAGTCAGGTGTTATTCTGATGGGTCTGCCTTTATATGTAAGTTGGCCCTTTTCTTTTGCAGCTCTTAAATTTTTTTCTTTGTTTCGTATGTTTTGTGGCTTGATTATAATGTGGCACGCTGACTTTTTTGGGGAGTCATATCTAGTTGGTGTTCTGTAAGCTTCTTGTATCTTTATAGGCATTTCCTTCTTCAGGTTAGGGAAAGTTTCTTCTATGATCTTATTGAAAACATTATCTGTGCCTTTGAGCTGGTATTCTTCTCCTTCTTCTATTCCTATTATTCTCAAATTAGGTCTTTTCATCATGTCCCAGATTTCCTGAACATTTTGAGTTATGCCTTTTTTAGTTTTAGTATTTTCTTTGACTGATATATCTATTTGAGCTACTGAGTCTTCCACTTCAGAGATTCTATCTTCCATCTCTTGAACTCTGTTTGTTATGCTTGTATCTTTGGTTTCAGCTTTTTCCTTCAGGTTTTCTATTTCCATCTTTGCCTCATTTTGTGCCTTTTTTATTGCTTCTATTTCAGCTTTTCATTCCTGGCATGTTTCTTACATAGATTTGTTCATCTCTTCCAGTTTTTTGTTTGTATTTTCCTCTATTTCTTTAAGGCTATTTTTCATATCTTCTTTGAGAGCTTGATGATCATCATAAATGAATTTTTGGTGTTGCTTCCTTCTGTTTCCTCTTCATTGCTCAGTTCAGGACTTGTATTTGTAGGATTGCTACTTTCTTCTGGAGTTACTTTATTGTTCTTTATATTATTATGTAAATTTTTGCACTGGGGTCTGCCCATGGCTTCGGTGGTTCACTATTAGGTGGTTGCTGGTCAGTTGTGGCACTGGGGTTTTTGTGCCTCCTGTCACCTCTGAAGAAAAATTCTGCTCAATCTCTACCTCTGCTCTGGGCGGGGGACTGAATTTCAAGTCTTCAATCTTTCTCTGTTTGACCAATTGGGGGCGGGATGGTGGCCATGCAAATTTCCTCAGCAGCAGCTGGGGTGACCATGGCAGTCAGAGCTTATCTCTGTCTGCTATAGAGTGCATGGGTGCATGCTCTGCAGGCAGCACCTTGTCCCGGAGCCGGAACCGAAACCCTCTGACTTTCTTTCTATTTTGTGTTCTTTATTTGAATAGTATTGTTCCCTAATTTTGGAATATATATTTGAGGAACTAAGTCAAAATAAAAAGTAAATGGATTTTTTTCACAATTTATTGTATATATTTAGTCTAATATTTATGTGGTGATAAAAATTGAAAGTTACAGTCCACTTGCATTGTGAACTTTAGTGATAATTATTATATTCTTAGCAGAACTATGGAGTACATGTGACAGAATATTTAGAAACAAAAAATACAATGAAATTTTCATTTTCAGCAGGGCTTAATAGATATTAACACTTGTATATATTGCACATGATATCATAGGCATCAAAAAAGAATGGATGTAGCATGAATTGAGATTTTATTGAAAGAGACTAGGAGATGAATATCAGGGAAAGGCTGAAATATCAGAGAGAGAAAACACCAAGATCAATTCTCACCCAGCTGTCTTCCAACTTCCTCAGTCTTGCTTCTGGTTGCTTCAGTCTACATTAGTTTCCTACACTGCACTCACCAGCTGTATTCCATCCATGTTAGGATTAAAGGCAGGAACTATTCTATTTGGTAGTCAGCCTTGAACTGACAGAAACACAGAAAGTTCTGTTTATGGATTTATGAGATTAAGGGTGTAAATCACCACTCCTAGGTTTTCTCTGCACTCAGATTAAAGATGTGTGCCATTGAAGCTCAGCTGTTTGGCCTTGTACTCAAAGATCAAGAAACTCCTGAGCTATGTCTGCCTAGTTTTTGACTGAGTGTTAATCTCTTGATACTTTAGGTTTTATTAAGTATTTAGCATATCACTACAAGTGGATCCATAAATAAATAAATAAAACTAAATATCATATCTGAGTGAGACAAAATATAAAATGATTATTTTAACAAGGATGCATTTGAGTAAAATTTATATCTTTATATCATGATTACATATCAATATGAAAGAGAGAATAATCAACATTTGGGCTATTATAAGGATGTATAAGATATAACTGAAAGTCTATTTTTCACTATAATTATTTGTTAATTTAGGGACATCTACTATAGCATGGAGATCTTGGCCAATAGATTATAACATACAGGCTGTATTTTTTTTCCTTTTTTACTATGATTTGTATACAAATACATGTTCAAAAGTTATTGATAGCTCCCAGAACTCTGATGAAAGATAGGGGTATATTTCTCCAATATTGAGTTTTATAGGTTGCTGGATATCAATTTTTCAAAAGGCAGATGGGAACTATTTTCAGGCTTTAACTTCCTTATGATGGAAATGTGGTTGGTTCCTTAACTCGAACCCAGTCAGTCATTAAGTAGACACACATGATGTTTCACGACAATGCAAAGTCACCTGTGGCTGGATGAATGAGAAAATATGGACTACTATACCCTATCATCACCTTCTCTGGAAACTCTCTTAAGCTTTTATTTAAGGGGTCTAGCATGTATATGAAAGTGAGAAAAATTAAAGGAGATTTTATGAATAATTAATAAAAAAGGAAAAGAGATACATACATTTTGCAACATTCAGTTTACAGCAAATAATTTTGCAACATTTATGAGTTTCTTCTCCTTTTTTGTATATAACATAGAAATACTTGATAATAAGTCACAACTCAATGGAACATTTATTATGTTCAGGTTAACTAAATCCTGATTACCTGCAATAAACATGTGCATTTAAGGTCATGGAGATAAGTTTATTGACACCCTTATACTTTTTTTTAATCAAAATCAGGAAAAACACAGAATTTACTTAAATATACAAGGTACATATGAAAGTTGACTGGTTACATAAGTAGTAATTTTCTATATTTAATGCAAAATTGTTTCAAACAATTATAAGAAGAATAACTTTGTATTCTGTGAGGTCATTTATTAAAGATCAAGCTTAATTTGTGTTTAATTCATCTGAAATGATGATATTTTTCAGGCCTGAAAATGAAAGTTGATTAAGGATAATCAAAAATATAATAATTTATCAAATCAGGAAAAACTTTAAAAATATTAAATTAGATAAGACTAGTTGGAGCATTCCCCCAAACAATCAAGGGTGTTATTTTTCAGAGATAAATAAGTAGAAAAATTATTCACAAAACAACTCTTATCTTAAGTAATATTCTCTTTTTCTCTCCATTCACTGTCAGCCAGGTGTTACCTTTATAATACAGCACAGGCTCAATTTTCTCAATTAAAATCTAGGAGAATTCATAGGTTTTTATTTTAATATATCAACAAACAAGACTATAGATCTAAAATACCTAAGATGATAATCATAGCACAAAAAATTGGGGCTGATAAAATAACACAGGTATTTTTACATTTTTATGACAGGACACAGTAATGATGTAAAATGATTTTTTTAAAAAAATGTTTTTCTTATAATAACCACAGCTTCTCACATGAAAGAGTACTCTCTCTAACTTATATTCAAAACTCTTTTACTAAAAGATAAGGGTTGATACTTCAAATAACAATCTTCATTATATCTGCTAGTTGGTTATGCAACAACTCCAGGTTGTTTTTGAATGAAGCTGAAATGCACACAGGCACATAAGTTAACTCTCTCTCTCTCTCTCTCTCTCTCTCTCTCTCTCTCTCTCTCTTCCTCTCACATACACACCACACACACACACACGCGCACACACATATAGTCATAAAATTTTTACTTTACATTGTTAAGTAAGAAATTCAAATGCAATTGAATGCCCACTGGACAAATTTTCTATTTCCATTAATGCTGTAATTAATCTGGATAATTTTATATCTTCCCACAAATATTCACCTCTTCCTTCCATTTTCTATCTCCTCTTTTATATACTGTCTTCACTGAGGTCTTTCATACATATCATTATGGTCTTTTATAGATTATGTATGGTCTTTTGATACATATCATTAACTATACTATGAGTAAACAAATATCATATTCCATTATGTCTTATTTAACCTATCAGAAGCACTAATTTACCTTCCTTTAGGCTTTTTATATCATTTATCTCCCAAATCATGACATTCTCAGTGGTATTTTTATTTATCACCATTTTAAAAATTAGGCTTCTCAATTTCCTCCTGTTTGCTTCTATGTGTTACTAATTTGAGAACATGTTAAGAAAGGACCTATGATTCCTCCATTTCTATCAGGTATGAGTTGACATATGCAAGGACATTGCTGAGCATCTGTTGCTGGAACTTTCACTCAAATCCATATGTTGAAGTTTTACTTCACAATGTATGGCTATTTTTAGTTACAAATTACAGCAGATGGCATGAGTAATCTTTATTGTCAGCCATTGCTGGGCTTAAAAACATACTTCTTGGTATCTGTGGAGGTGTTTCCAGAAAGACTTAACTGAGAAAAGAGGACTCCCCCTAACCCCTCCTAATGTGTTGATGCTAAAGTCTGAGATCCTGTACTGAATCAAAAGGAAACAATGAACAGAGCACAAGCATTAGCCTGTCTGTGCTCCAGACTAAAGACACAATGCCATTGACAAAATGTGCTCATAATGGCAGATCTTTCCCAACATAACAGATTATATTCCCTCAAACTCTCCATTAATCATTGTCCCTTAAGTAATTTTTGTCACAGCAACAAGAAAATAGTTAAGTAAATTGGTTCCAAGAAGTAGCTCAGTTACTGTGATAAACAGGGCTATGTGGTTTATAGGAATTGCTTTTGGAAATGTCCTATACCAGCATGCAGGAGAAACTGGAGCTCTATCCTACCAAAACCCAGAATGTCCTTGTAGAACATCCTATATCTATCTGGTGTATAGAGTGCAAGAAAACTGGTATATATATAGACCGTGAAGACCTGGCTCAAAAAACATCTTTCCAAAACTAGATTGGAGTTGTACGAATGAGACTCAGAGTCAAATATCGAGGGAAGGCTGAAATATCAGAGAGAGGAAGCACTAAAGTCAATGCTCACCCAGCTGTCGTGCAACTTCCTCAGCCTCACTCCTGGTTGCATTTGCCTGTCGCTTCTGCCAGTCGCTTCTGTCAGTACTTCTGTGTCTGCTTGGTTTCTATAAACCCTTATATACTCTATCCCATCCAGATTAGGATTGAAGGCATGTAGCCTTGAACTCACAGAAACAAAAGTTCTGCCTCTGGAGTTATGGGATAAAGGATGTTGGTTAGCACTTCTAGGTTTCCCTGTGCTGGGATTAAAGGTTGTGTAATTGACTCAGATGTTTATCCTTGTATTCAAGATGTGTGTAATTGACTCAGCTGTTTATCCTTGTAATCAAGGATCAAGGATTTCCTGAGTTGTCTGCCTAGGATTTGACTGAATGGTCTCTCTGATATCCCAGGATTTATTAAATATTTAACATATATCTATAATAGATAGAAATCATTCAAATAATATTGTGAATAAAATTTTTGAGTAATTCTGATCATGTGATAAGAAATAAAATGAATATGATTTAAAAACTTCATGGATTACTTCAATGTATAAAATATCAATGTACCATAGTTTTGGCATAATTACTGCTTTCAGTACTTAAATATTAATTGAAAATTATTGTATTCATATGCATATTTGATCATATTTCATACCTCCAAATTCTTTCAGGCTCCATTATATTCCCCTTGAAGCTCTATAAGACTGTCTTCTGCTCCTGATCCTATACCTACTCCTTCTTACTATAACTTGTTCTATCCAATTAATTCAATTAATGCATGCATGGGTCAGAATCATCTAATAAATCATGGGAAACCTCCAACAACCATACAAATAAGATGAGTTACTCTTCCTATCATAGCCACCATCATTGGCTGCAGGGGTGTCACTATGAGATCTTCTTTCACCCATGATGGAATGATGACAAGTTTAACTTTATCCAATATGTAGGTAGGGCCTAATGCTGGGCAAAGCTGTTTATATCCTTTCTCCTACAGAGTGGCCTGCATGTCATCTCTGGCACTCAGAAATCTTTAAGAAAAAATTTTTGTTCAACAAGTTTCTTTATGTCCTAAGTCCAAAGCATCAGGTGTCTTTAGCAATGTTACTACCATTCATTTCTTATAGGTAACCAATCACAATGATAGTAATGTTATAGCTGTTATTCAAATCTATAATGAGAATGGCAGGTAGACCAGAATGATAAGAAGAATGTGATGTTTGATCAAGAAAGGAGCTTGAGGTTATGCGAAAGTCTAAACTTGGCTAATGTTCCTGTTATATATCCCTGGGAGAAAATAACCACCATTACAGCAAAAATGTGCATCATCCCATACCATAAAAAGATACCTGTATTAGTATTGTCTAGTGAAATTTTCTACTCATACAGCCATCAGAATCAGATACAGCTCTCAGTGTTCACTGTAAGCTCGTAAAACTATTCCACCACAACCACAATTCATCTTTGGTTATGATATCCTCTATTTAAGCACTAACTGTACTGTTAGTTTTTCCTAGGTAGACATGAACAAATGTTTGTTCACCCCAGATATGGCATTCACAGTAAAGCAAATAAATTACTTTATCCAAATCTATATGAACGAATCATTGGGAATATTAAGGCTACTTACAAGAATATGAGTAGCTTTTTGCATGTAAATATCTAAAGAGCAGCTGCATCATTAAAATCCAAACATAACATTACTTACTGCTGGTGGACTTTTATAAGAATCTTGCTTTTTCTTTCTGAGACTTATATGTTTTATTTATTTGTTTATTTATTTAATTCAGAACTTTGCAGTTCACTTTTCTCTGTCCAGCAAGTAATGTTTTAATGTTTTATGTGCAGAAAATCAGCACAAAAATCTCACAAGTATAGCAAGAGAAAATTATAAAATAACAAATATGATTGTATCCTGATGAGATAAATTTATCAAAACACAGGTTCTCCTGGATGCCAGTGTTAAAAGAAAAAATAAAAACAGAGGCCAGTGACTAACTGCTCTATTTTACAGATGCTATAAAGAATTAAGGTAGATCAGAAAACTCCTGGTCTCATGAGTGTTGAAGCTCAATACTATTTGTTTGAATGTATGTATGTATGTATGTATGTATGTATGTATGTATGTATGTATGTATGCTTTGGTTTAGATTTGAGACAGGAGATCTGGAAATTGTGAGAACAATTTTCTTCTTTTCTTCTTTCATTCTTTCTCTCTTGTTTCTTTTTTTTAAGTTGTAAAAGCCAATATTATTACTAGGCTGTACATATGTAAAGTCTTAACAGAAGATCTCATAATTCAGGATTGAGGCAAATTTTACAGTCTACATGAAGGAGTAAAAATAGCACTTTGAGGAACAAACATTGTGCATATCAGATACCAATGAAGCCCCACCTTATTACAGAGAGCACACAAGTCTCTCTTTTCTAGTGGGCATAAGCACTGTCTCCCTTCCTCTCCAGTGTTCCAGGTTTTCTTCTCTATCTACACTTTCCATGTCATTTAAAGTGTTTGCAGTAACAGCTGACCTATATGGAAAGGTTGTGCAAATCTCCCTGATCATTTAGATACAATCTCACAATTCCTTTTCTTTCCTTCTTCAAAACCATATTGAGTTCTTCATCAGTTTCTTTCAAATTTCACAGCATTAGAATGCCATCATATACATCAACCAAAACTCTCTTCTCCTTCTAGGGACCAATCACTCTGGGAGATGGAACAGTAACCAATGGACAAGCCAATAGTAGACACACAGAGAGAAGCTGCTACAGTCAAGAGCCTTAGGACCACAGATTCCTACTTGATGCCCAATGGAGGCTTTCTTATTCATTACCCTAGCATATTCACTTTACTGGTATACAATACCACCCAGAAAAATGGGAGGAAGGCATAATTTCAAAGACATATATTTATCCCAAGAATCCTGTCTCCATCCCCATGAAGGTTTTGATTTCAACATAAGAATTGTACAGGGTATATACATTTGGTCCACAGCACTTCTCTATGTCCCAGATGGGTTCGAAGTAAGGATTTGCTATATGCAGCCAACTGAAGTCAAGAAGAAAAGTCTCATGTTTTATGAGGCACTTGTACAAAAAGGAGAAACTTGAAATAAAAGAAACAGTATTTAGGACTCAGTACTGCCTCCTATGCCTTTTGTCTTTCATATGCACGAGAATACCAAGAATGTTTTGCTATGCAAGAAGATTTATCTGAAAACACAATGAAAACCAGTAGCACAGACACTAAGAACAACAATCAATAAGTGGGATTTCCTGAAACTGAGAAGTTTCTGTAAGGCAAAGGACACAGTTATTAAAACAAAATGATAGTCTACAGAATGAGAAAAGATTTTCAACAACCCTACAAGTGATAGAGGACTGATCTCTAAAATATACAGAGAACTCAAGAAACTAGAGCCCAAAACCCTGAATAACCAAATCAAAAAATGGGATTCAGAACTAAAAAGGGAATTCTCAGCAGAAGAATTACAAATGGCTTAATGACACTAGAAAAAATGCTCAACATCATTAGACATCAAAGAAATGCAAATCAAAACAACTTTAAGATACCACCTTACACCTGTCAGATTGGTTAAGTTCAAAAACACAGATGACAGCCTATGCTGGAGAGAATGCAGAGCAAGGGGAACACCCCTCCTTTGTTGGTGGGTGTGTAAGTTTGTTCAGCAACTCTGGAATGCAGTATGGCGGTTTCTCAGAATCACTCTCCTCAAGGATCCAGCAATACCACTTCTTGGTGTATATCCTAAAGACACACACTCACACCCCAAAAGCATTAGCTCAACTATGTTCATGGCAGCATTATTCGTAATAGCAAGAACCTGGAATCAACCTAGATGCTCAGCTGAGGAATGGATTAACAAACTGTGGTACATCTACACAATAGAGTACTACTCAGCAGTAAGAAAAAAAGATATCCTAAAATTTGCAATCAAATGGATGCATATGGAGAATATCCTCCTGAGCAAGGTCTCACAAACCCAGAGGATAAGCAGGGGATGCACTCAGTCATTAGTGGACTTTTTCATTGAAAGATGACGGGTGAATAAAGTGACTTAAAACACACACACACACACACACACACACACACACACACACACACACACACACAACAAAACAACTCCTGGTTTGTCTGTAGAAGGGTTGCTTAGCAGAAATTTGTGATGGCCATAGTGCATCTTGGGCCTTAGCTCTGACCTACTGTGCTTTCTTTATATGTAGCTGAGCCTAACCTGGCTTGAGAAGCTTTAGATTTTATTTTGTTTCATGTGTTTTAGAGAAAAGAGGAATTTTATTACTGTATGGGTTTTTGTGCTATCTTTTCTGAATGTTTTGCTTTTTTATATAATGGTTGATATTGATCTTCAAAAAAAATGTAAAAAAAAAAAAAAAAAAAAAACTAAAAACTGCAAATTTGACAGCAACAGTCTGATACAGTAATTGAACTGTAAAACCTTTCCTAGAGAGGAAAACTTAAAATAATCTAAGAAAATCTTCCTTCTCTGAATGTGAGATTTGGATGTGTTAATGTTTATTGGTGGTTTTTCCATAATGTTTTAACAGGAATCCTTTATGGCTCCTATTTCTCCCATCCAAAGATATGTTCAGTTTGGTTATCTTTTCCTAACTCTACATTGTTTGTTTTTTTTTTTAAAAAAAAGGGAATTACAGAAATTGGATTGCCTGTCATCTCAGCTGGACTTTATATTCACAAATTAAGTTGAGGTGTTGACTTTTGCTCGGGTACCTAAAAGTAAACATTTTTTTTCTTTTTTTTATGACAGCAGGAAAGAATATTATGTAGTTTGAGTTTACTCACAATTCAGTAAAATTTATGCTTCAAAATCAAAGAACATATATATATATATATACATATATATATACATCAAAAGTAAATTGCATTTTTATGGTTCTCTGGCCAATAAAATGTAGCAAAAATGTTATATGTCTTGTCAGTGCTAGGTAAACCTGAGTTATTTTATTATTGTTATCCATCGTGTTACTATCCTCTCTCATTCCAAAATTATTCAATGATGTATTTATAAAGATGGAGTTTCTAAAAGATTCATGATGAAATTCCAAGGCCCTTGAAAATTATCAGTCAATAGCTATATACTATGACAGAGAAATATCATGTTTTAAACTTGTTACTATATGATGAATGACAATTTGCTACATGTAGATTTTCCAATCTAAAACCACAATACTACTGCAATTTCTCCACTTTTAATTCTCCTTGCTAATACATATTAGCCTTTGGGAGCTCATTTAATTAAGGAAGGAATATGTCCAAACAAAACTGACCTAGCAGAAAAAAAAAAAAAAAAAAACTCCCAAAAAACTCAAAGACTCAAAACCCACAAATTACAAAGATGCACAAATAGGAAATTGTTGTAAGGGGACCCAGGTCTGAGTAATGAAGACACAGATAGCATCTTAGAACTCAGAACTCTAGGGCACTTTAAGCAGACAAGTAGATTGAACTGCCTTAAACGGGATTGTCTACAGCTGGGAATTAAAAAGAAAGAAGGGTGAAATATAAATGTGAGATGAGCTCTTAGAAGTACACAGTGGAAGCAAACATTTTTAGAGAGAAATAATTCAGTATTGCAATCAGAACTCAAGCAGAATTTGGTAAAGCTGTAAACTCTCATCCAATGACTGGAACACACAGAAAAGTGAGTAACCCTCTGTAAAGTTCACTAATAACGGTATGTAACTCCTTAAAGTTAAGATGTATCAGTGTGTATATAATCACAAATACAAAATAGTTGTATATGAATTATTTAATAAAACAGTTTTTCATCTTAAAATTAAACATTCAAAAAAGAAAATAAAAGAAACACATTTAGAAATAAAATAAAAGAGAAACTCTTGGAAATAATAATTTTAAGATTATAAGAAATATCAATGGATAAATGAGCATCTACTACATTCTAGGAAAAAAGTAATTTAAGTTATAATAAATAGCAAAATTAACAAATTTTTATATTTCCACTGTATACTTTAATTCTCTTTGCTAATACATGTGTTTATATTTGTTCCCCACAGGAGAGAAATACCCATAGAATCCAGAAGAGAAAATCAGATCATTTGGGACTGCAGATATTACAGACAGTTAAGAACTGCCCTAAGGGTTCAGGGTATCAAATCTGGGTTCACAGTAAGAGCTAAAAGCACTCTTCACTTCTGCGTCATTTCTTCAATTTCTCCAGCACTTCATCTTTTTATTTTAATTAAAATATGAATATGTCACATAATAATAAGATTAAAAAAACATTGCTTAGGCTGGTATCCTGGCTAGTTTTGTATCAACTTGTTATATAATATATATTATATAATAGAGCTCTAGAGCACTTTAAGCAGACAAGTGGATTGAACTGCTTCAAATGGGATTATCTATAGCTGGATATTAAATTGCACATATTATATATTATATAATATATATTATAAATAATATATGGTTGTTTTGGAAAATAATCTCTTAATTGACAAATTCCTCTAAATTATTTGCATCATGTGTCCTGTGTTGTGTGGAATGTTCAAAGGAGAATCATTCCAGAGTTGAAATTTAGTTACTCTGGCAGAAGGGAGGAATAGTTTCTGGGAACTGCTTCTTGAACCTTCATTCAGAACTATATTTATTGATTGATACACAAAGGTTGTTTGAGGTACACGAAGTTCCTCATACCAAAGCCTCTTTGATTTATCCTATATGTGCTCTGAAGTGAATTATGACATTCCTGCAAGCTTAGTCCTGTTCTTATTGTATAGTGTTTGCAGTACCCAATAATTCAAGATGCTCCAAGCGTGCCTGGATGGTCTTGTGACCAAAGTCAGGCAATGGAAGGAAAACCCCTTTAAAAAACAACTCTATATATCAGAGAAAATAATAACTGTTCTCTACTACAAAGTTTCTAAGGTCTTCAAGAAATAATTACCTTCAAGAAATAATTAATAAATTCTACTGTTATCTTAGATACAAGTATTACATTCTAATGTTTACCCTAGATACAAAGACTTTTCTAAATTGCCACTACAATTTTTTCCATAGACCAGTCTGTAGTGCACTTTATAAATAGTGACTGACATTGATTTAAGATGATACGACTCACTATAGTTGGTACCACCTCCATGGAAGTGGTCTTAGGGCCTATAAGAAAGCAGAATGTGCAATTATGTGGAGGAAGCCAGTAAACAACATTCATTGGTGGGGTGGCCTCTGCTTCATTTATTGCCTTCATGTAGCGGGAAATTAAGAACTATATATGTGAATGATCGAGTGGAGCGTGGTTAACTAAAAAGGATTTTGGAAGTAGACTTTTGAGAAAAGAGACTAAGACAAAATAAAAAAAAAACCTGCTATATGTCATTCAATAATCACTTTTAAAATATAAACCAATCAAAACAGTCATAAAATAGTTTCTTATCATATCTTTAACAAATATTTCAAATAAACTCAATACAATAAAAATAATTTTAGATATTTATAAAATAGTTATATATATATATATATATGTTTACAGTTACTTCATTAAGATTTAACCATTATTTAATTTACAAGACCCCATAAAAATACCGTCGCCCACAGGCCAACATAAAACAACTCAATAAAAAAACTACATCCCTTTCCCAATAAGTTAGACATCCAAATAAAAATTATAGTCAATTATCATTTTAATACAATGATTATAAGTTAATCTTAAATAAAAAATAAAATAATATTATAAAAAAAACAAATAAAAAATCATTATACTTACAAACAACTATTA
>PVIH01012089.1:0-65321 GCA_004025045.1 Sigmodon hispidus
TTTTTTTTTTTTTTTTTTTTCCTTCTTTATTTTGTATTTATCAAAAAAAAAAAAAAACAGTAAAAAGAATTTAAAATGCAGAAGAGTTAACAATAACTATACAGAGGATAAGAATCATAAGCATGGCTTATCAAGGGTAGAAATACAAATAAGATTGCCTTCTCCACAACTCCCCATCCCCTCCCTGGGTAGGCAGAAGACAGTCCCATGGTCCCACTGTCCCAATATTGCTTAGTTTAGCCTCCACTCCTGGCAGAGCCAGTTTTCTTCCCACAACCTCAAGACTGAGTCAGGTGTTCCTCTACGTGGAGCGGGATCCAAGGAATCAGTCCAGGGTGTTTCTGATCCCAAGCTGTTCAGTGATTGTGGTTTGCAGCTTGGGCATGCTTTGCTTTTTTCTTGTTTGTTTGTTTGTTTAGAGACCACTAATGAGTGTGTATATCCCCTGCTTATCTTTCTGAGTTTGTGATCTTAGCCATTCTGAGAGGTGTAAGGTGGTATCTCAGAGTTGTTTTGATTTGCATTTCTCTGATGGCTAAAGATATTGAGCACTTTTTCAAGTGCCTTTCAGCCATTTGTAATTCTTCTGTTGAGAATTCCCTTTTTAGTTCTGAACCCCAGATTTTAATTGGGTTATTAAGGGCTTTGGGCTCTAGTTTCCTGAGTTCTCTATATAGTTTAGAGATCAGTCCTCTGTCACTTGTAGGATTGGTGAAAATCTTTTCTCATTCTGTAAGCTGTCCTTTTGTCTTATTGACTGTGTCCTTGGCTTTACAAATGAGTCTCAGTTTCAGGAGGTCCCAATTATTTATTGTTGTTCTTAGTGTCTGTGCTACTGGTGTTATATTTAGGAAGTGATGACCTGTGCCAATGCATTGGAAGGTATTTCCCACTTTCTTTTCTATCAAGTTTACAGTGGCTGGGTTTATGTTGAGGTCTTTGATCTACATAATGGAGTACTACTTAGCAGTAAGAAAAAAAATAATATCCTAAAATTTGCTGGCAAATGGATGGATTTGTAGAATATCCTCCTGAGCAAGGACTCACAAACCCAGAAAGATAAGCAGGGAATGTACTGACACATTAGTGGACTCTAAAGAAAAAAAAAAAAGTAAAGCATGTCCAAGCTGCAAACCACAACCCCTGAACAGCTTGGGATCTGAAGCACCTTGGACTGATACCTTGGGTCCCCCTCCCTCCAGATGAACACCTGATCCAGTCTTGATGTTTGGGTGAGGAAATCAGACTTACCTGGAGTGGAGGCTGAACTAAGCCACCTTGGGACCTTGGGACCTCCTGCCCTTTCTGGGGAGGAGATAAGGAGATGGGGAGTGACTGGGAGGGGTGGGAGGGGGAAGGGAGCTAGAACAAGGAGGATATACATGAATTAAAAAAATATGAGTTTATTCATAATAAAAAAAGGAATGGTCTTCATGGCATGGCTCTTTCCTTACAAGTAAAAGAGGGAAGAAAGCAACAAGAAATGCAAAACACATTGGAGTGGAGCTGTGCGGAGCAGGTACTAGTATAAAAGCTTCAAGACCTTAAGGAAAATTGACTGAACTTGTATCCACAGGAGAGAGTAACACCATCTCAAGAGCTTCCCTGGGCCTCTCTCTCCACCTTCCCACTCTAGAAAAGAAACATTTGAGGATCCCCTTGAAGAGCTCTAGATGCTTCACTCTGTTGTTCAAGTTGTTTTGTTTAGATTCAAAACTTCACCTGTATTCCTACTGGCAATATTGCTGTACAGTAGTAGAATAAGAAGAGCTCTAAGTCAAAGTCTGACCAAACTAACACAAGACACTCCTTCACAGAGGAGTAATTCATGTCCAAGGGCCAAAGTACCAAAAACAGAACTACAGAGGAAGCATAGGCTGCCATCCCCAGCACAGGGCACTCAGCAGACAAGTAAGTTGTGTATTTATAAATTTAGTCACTGTTTGAGTGGCACAGTCCCCTGAATATTTTGGATGTGAATCTGTTTGAGTCCTGAGATATCTTGTTTTCTATTTTCTTAGTGAATACCTTGTATCATAAGAAATATCCTTCTACTTTTAAATATAATAAAACATTTGACCCTGAAAAGAGAGAGGGGGGGGGGAGAGAGGATGTTCATATATCTACTAAAATATTATTGTAACTTAAATTGAACACTAGAATGCTTAGTCATTCTACTTTGGAAAATATCCCCATAAATTTACTGCTAAGTGTATATATGTACAATAACTATACTTTCTCTAAGGCTTCATCGACATCAAAGTAGCTAACTTAAATAAAATCAGAAATCCAAAAAAAGAAAAAAAAATCAAACTAAGAACCAAACATTTACTTTCTGTAGACCTGTCACAATACCTGCAAAAGAAATGAAGGGTAAAATGAAAGTTATTGGTTTCTTTTTGATTAAATATATTTTTATTGTTGGTTTATTTTAGCCTAAATCAAAACTTTCTCTAAAAAGGAACATAATACTGAGTTTCTGCACAGCTGAGAAAGGGATTCTTAGTGCACTGCCTGCTTCAGTAATCACTAGTTCCTGACAGTGAATGCCACTGGAATAGTAAATGCAGAGACACAATGTAAGAAACATTGATGTAGCAAGCTAGTAAGATAACTTTAATTGCTGTGAGGTTTCATACTTATTGTCAAAAAAAAATAGTTTCTCAGATGACTGAAGCAGATCCTTCCATTTGAATAACAATCCTCTGCTGCCCCTGGAAGCTATTCAAATCTTCCTTTTTATAAGGCTTTTTTATTTTAATTTCTTTTTTATTCATTTTCTCAGCTGCCAGGGTGGCAAAGAATGGGCAGCATAAGACCTCAAGAGGACAGGTTCCTCTTCTCTAAGGGGAAATTACTGCATCTTCACAGAGAGGTTTAGGAATACAGCTTTTGTTTCAAGTTTTCTTTTTAAATCCCTGAAAGGGTATTAAAAGTGGAGCAAAAATTCACAAGAGTGCTTTTAAAAATAATTAAAATAAAATTTAAAAAGTGCCATTATATAGGAGACGAAATATAGGGCAATGTAAAAGCATGTGCATAACATGGTTAACACACTGGGTTCCATTTCCAAATAGTGAAAAAATATACACTGTTGGGATATATTAAGGTGCAGGGTGGTCTGAGTACAGGTGAAAGTGATCTAAAGGAGACATGTTATGGTGAGGAATGTATTTTAAGAGTACCCAGGGACCTTGAGAACTTGTTTGGAGGTTCTAGCAGGGGAGCACAGCTACTCATATACCCTTGACCAGTCCTCTTCTATTCAGGGAACCTCTTCAACCCAGCAGACAGCTTCCGGAGGGACACACACGGAGCGATGAGGGAGGAAGTCAGACAGATCAGCAGAATCAACCCTGGCGATCAATCAGGTGACAAATATCACAGCCAGATCGCCCTAACATCCTCATTAGTGGACTTTAAACAAAAACCAAAGTACACTCAAGCTGCAAATCACAAACACTGAACAACTTAGGATCTGAAGCACGTTGGACCGGCACCTTGGAGAGCATTTCCTTCAGAGTAACACGTGACCCAGTCTTAATATTGGGATAAGGAAACCGGACTTGACTGGAGTGGATGCTGAACTAAGCCACCTTGGGACCTCCTGCCCTTTCTGGGGAGGAGATGAAAAGAAAGAGAGAAGAGAGAGTGACTGGGAAGAATTGGGAGGGAGAAGAGAGTTTGAGCAAGGAGATAAATGGATAAAAAAAAAAATGAGCCTTTATTCAAAAGTAAATAAATAAATAAATAAATAAATACATCTAATCTTCTGATCAATACTTTGATGTAGTTAGTATTGTCAGAGCTTTGTTCTTGCTTTAAAAGGAGCTTCCCTCTGAATTTTTTTTCCATCCCTGTATATCCTTATTCAAGGTCTCTTCCCCCTCCCACCGCAATCTTATTTGCATTTCCACCCTTGATAAGCCATGCTTATGATTCTTATCCTCTGTATAGTTATTGTTAATTCTTCCGCATTTTTAAATTCTTTTTACTGTTTTTTTGATAAATACAAAATAAAGAAGGAAAAAATAAAAAGAAAACCACAGGCAATATATAAACAGAAGATAGTGGAGAAGACGTAGGATACAATTTGCTTCTTATCTGCTCGTCATATTTGCAGTTATTTTGCTATATTGCTAGATAATATAAGCAGAATTGTAAATCAGCAGCTGTATTTTGTCTAGAATTTGTATTTTCTTACTTAAAGCAATGTAGAATTTTGTATGAGTTATTAAACTAATAACTTGTCATATTAAAAAAAAAAAAAAAAAAGCTTCCCAGAGACTTAGTAACTACAGTCACCTAAGGCAGTGAGCCTGAAGCTGGCAGTTAATATTATCCTGGTTTTCACTATATAAATTTTATATAAAATTATTTAAACAAATATTTACTAATTACTCAACAAAACCACTAAAATTAGTGACAGGGCTAGCATTGAACTAATGCATTTACTTTGATATGCTTGAAATAACTGTATTCAGTCCTGAAATTTTATGTTCTTTTGTTTCCTTTTAAGATTTTATTAAAAGACTTATTTAAAACAAAGAAAAGAAAATCATCTCTTATTTTAGATTATTGAATAGAGAATAATAAGATTGAGTGATATCTCAAAAAAAGAGCACCCAGGAATAAAAAAAGAAATGCATTTGGAGGAGTTACAGCCAACAAGAGTTATAGTGAATAACATCAATCTTAGCTATTGATCTTTTGCTTCAAAGATACACCATGACCCAGACTGAATTTATAGATAAAAGCAAAAAGTGGGGTCTTGATTACAGTTTTAGAGAATTAGTCCATGATCATCATGATAGAAAGCAGAAGGTATAGTCATAAAGCAGTAGCTAAGTGTTTTACATCCTGATCAACAAGCATCGTAACAGAGAGAGAAAGAGAGAGAGCACCTGGCTTTAAAACTCCAAAATCCACCCCCATGGTCACATATTCAATATGTTCACACCTCCTAATTCTTGACAAAGAGTGTCACCAAATTGGAGACTAAGCATTCAAACATTGGAGCCTTTGGAGGCCATTCTCATTCAAACAACCCACAGCCCGAATATATAATCAGTGTAACATTTGGCCAAATTAATAATACATGTTTACCAATATAATGTTTCACTTGATATAAAGCTTACGTTTGGAAACAAAACTCAAGAAGAAATGAAAATTGCATTTGAGGAATATGTACAATATGCCATGTACATCTAATACATGTATGCAAAAGCTAAGCAATTAAGTGGGCTTTGCTAAAGCCAATAAGAAACTTTAATTTAAGACTCCAGTAAAGAGGTCACACATATTTAACAATGTTAAGCCTATTGCTAAATGTGTTGTTATATTCCTAAATATAAGAATACTGAGCAGCATATATTTGGAGTTAATACATATATAAACTTGCTTTTATCCCAAAAATGTATGACACTACAGAATCTATCAGTCCATGAGATCAGCTTTTATGGGGGGTCACTAAAAGGCAAATATAGAAACTAAGGCTCAGAGAAATGAGTTGCCTGAGATTCTGCCTTTAGATTAGAGGTATTGCTGAAGTTAAATTCAGTCAAAGCATCCATACACACGAAGCATTTTTTTTTAAAAAAATGACTTATAAAATTCTTACTTAAAGGTTATAGCAAAGATTAAGAACAAATAGAGCTTAAATAATAGATGAAGATGTTGCTTTAACACCTTCCCATTTACCTAGTAAGACAAATATCCTTGTGAGGTTGATTTTTAAAAAACATCTTTAATATATAATTACTTATTCACATTTAATGAAGATGGATTAAGTAATATTTTTTTCTTTCAAATGAATCCCATATATACAACATTACTCTAAATAAACCTCTAAAGCACTGCTAATACATTTCTTTTACATGTTTGTTTTAATGGTGACTGTTTTATTAGAAACAGTACTCACTGAAATGTATATACATTTCTGAGCACTTGCTTTATTGTCTCAGTTTCACAATTTCCAGTAACTATAAGAACCTCATGTGTAAAAAAGTCATTTTAAAAATACATTTAGAAGTTATTAGGTTAATATTTTTTTTACCTGTCAACAATGATACTTAGCACATTTGAGATAAAAGTATTGAGAATATCTACCTCCAAAACGTTATTATAGAGATGATGTTAACACCATTTTTCAGAACAGAAAACTGCTTAGCTAATCATGTGCAATTTATAGGCACTACTCTACTGGCAATGTTTTTGTTAATTTTTAATATGAATTTTTATTGGAAAATACACATCTAGATATTTAGAAAGGAGTAAACGGTATGTTTTGCTAAGAATAAGACATTAATTTTTCTATATGCAGGTTGATTTATTTCTTGTAGAATTTCATTTATTAATATTATTAGCAAATCCATTGATAAATAATGATTTTAAAATAGCAGGAATGCACCTAGTGTGACAGTAAAGGAGTTGATTCTTTTAAAAATAATATTCTCATGTCTACAAGTCTGGAGTACCAATGGTGATACTACTGGGAGAAAAGGAATTATCTCAATATTATTTCATTATGGAGAAAAATAAAGTTTATCAAATAGAACATAATTTATGTAAGACAAAAATTTAAAAAATTGAGGTGTGTATTTCCTGTCATCTGTTGCAGAGATTTCCATTGCTCTCAAATAAGACTCCTATCATTTTGTGTATGCCTCATAGACAAAAGAATCTGTGTAAAGATTGAACACAGAAAGGATGTTTACTGATTTCATTTATTTCTTCTGTTCCTTGTTTCAAAATATACATTGGATATTCAATGTGCACAAGATTCTAAACAATAAAGACACTCTAAAAGAGATACAGGATTAGGTTTTATGGAGCTTATATTAAAATATTCACTAGCCTATGATACTGCTATTCCTAATTTTTTTAGTTGTTTTTCTTTTTATTTATTAATTGTACATCACAACCACAGTTTCCCTTTCCTTTTTGCCCCCATGTCTCCTTGGCCATCCTCCTCAATATACTCCTCTGTTTCTATTCAAAAGGAGGTGGGCATCCCATGAGTAACAACAAATCATGACATATCAAGATGCTGTAAGACTAGACACCAACCCTTGTATTTATATAGAGCAATAAAATCTAGAATGTGGTATATGTTCTCAAGCCTCTGCTAAAGCACTAGGAATATCCTCTACTCCCAGTGTTAGGAGTCCTAAAAACAGACCAAGCTACACAATGGTCACATATATGTAGAGGGCTTAGTTTGGTCCTGAGCATGCTCCCTGGTTGTTTGTTTAGATTCTGTGAGTTCCTAGTAGCCAGGTTAGTTGTATCTGTGGGATTTCCTTGACTCCTCTGTCTTCTACAGTCCTTGCTACTTCTCCTCAGTAGGAATCTCTGAACTTGGCCTAATGTCTGGCTGTGAATCTCTGCAATTGTTTCCATCAGTTACTAGATGAAGGCTCTCTGATGATAACTGGGATAGATTGGTATCTAATCAAAAGAGCTGGCCTGTGATAATATATCACAAGAACAAGAACAAGGAGATGAAGGAGAAGAAGGAGGAGGAGGAGGAGAAGCCTAAAGGCAGGGTGAGAGATGTATGAGAATGAATGGAAAGAGAGTGGTTGAGCAAAGAGTAAGTGAATGATGTAGAAAAAGTATAGATGTGTGCATGAATATGTTAGAGATAAAGCTATGTGAAAGAGCTGTTCCTACATACAGGAACTATGCAAAGAGCTATATGAGAGTATGTACAAATAATGTAAAATATTATATGGTAAGAGAGGTATGTAAGAGATGAATAGCTGTTGTTGTGTGGAGATTTGTAACTTTGTGGAGAAAATGAAGAAGAAACTGTATAAAAGAAGGTGAAAAAGAGAATACATATAAAAGAAAAAAGTGAAGACATGTGAAAATAGATATAACTGTTTAAAGAGATGTATGGCCATATGCATGTAAAGTAAGATATATAGTTATGTGTATAGAATGCAGCATTGTGGAGATACACAGCTGAATGTAAACAGAAAGAATCAGAGGCTATTTCTCAGAATGCAAGTAAGTGAAAGAAAAAGTTACCGTCAGAAGGCACTATATTTCCTTATTTTACCAGTCAGTTAGATAGAGATTTATTCATAATTATTCCATATGAGAAAGTTTCTTATCCAATCCCTTCACTTCTCTGAGACATTCCTTTTATTACTCTGAAGCATATCATGGGAGCTGGCTTCTCACAGTCTGTGTTAAAATTACATGATAATAAACTATTTCCTTCCTGATATTTTTTCATTGCCAGGATCTGTTATTATCCTATATTGGAGGAACTAAATAATTCTGAAAGAAAAGGGAGTCCAATTATTAATAACAAGACTTACAAAATGTATGCATTATTCTCAATAGTTGTTGTTGCTAAAGTGACAGACACATAGGGCAATATTATAGAACATAAAGTCCCAGAAACAGACACACACAATCAATCAATTCTCATGAAAGTTCTAAAGTAGTTAAATGGAGAAACAAAAGCTTTCTGTAACTGGTTCTGATTTATGCAGAGCACTCAGAGAAATATAAAGTAAGAATCTTCACTTTATAACATATGCTGCAATGAATTCTATATATAAAACTGAAAACTGACTATAGAAAAATAGGAGTTCCTGTGACATTAATAGTCACATTTATTATCATAGAAAACAGAAACATCAAAACCTTTAGAAGAAAACTTAAAATAACACACACACACACACATACACGCTTGTTTTTGGCCTTTGTATATATAATGTATACAGAACACCAAAATTTAATAACCAAAATGTGAATTACCAGATTTAAATAGATTAACTATGTGATTATATCAGAGAAGATTCTTAAATTAATAAGCTTATTATTATAATATACAATGCCATTATGTTACCAGAGAATTTCAAGTTAATAACTACAATATAACACCAAGAATTCCAACAGCAAAACTAGAAGAAAACTCATTAAAATTAATAATTAAAAACAAAATCCATGGAAAGTATTATAAAAGATGAGAAGAACAACTAAGAAAATTATATATATGTTGGTATAATTATAAAACATTGTAGTTTCTAACCTAGTTACTTATGTCAACTATTCTTCTTCAAGATGTTTGTCACATATGTACACATAGATTTTATCTGAATAGCTATAGTTTTTTTTTCAAATTTAGAAGAACCAATTCAAATAATTCTAAAGTTCCCCAAGAGATAATCAGCATTCATACAATAAAATGATCTTTATTCATAAAATGGATGCAACAGTAAGTTATGTGCATTAACTTCAAAATTATTATTTTAAAGAAGGTAAACTTTTCACTCACAGAGTATATGATTATAATAATATTCATACAAATTCTAATTTGCAATGGATAAAGTTTACTAGTTGCCTGAAGGCTGGAGTAAAAAACAAATCAAAATTCTAAGGAGGAAATTTTAGGGGTTTTAACATTCATTGATATCTTGATTGTGATGATTATTTCACTGGCATATATGAATGCCAAAACTTATCAAATTATATTCTTTGAATATATGCAGTTTATTGATGTCAATTATATTTCAATCAAATTGTATGAAAATGTAGCTATGTAAATATTAGAAAATACTGTCAGTTACAAACCAAAAAGAGTTAGGCAGTTCTTCAATAAACAATGGTTCCTTGTCAAGCTTTTCTGGCACAAAGATGACTTTTTTATTTACTATTATCTTCACATTCCAATTGCTATGTCAAAGTTCTGTAATAAAATTTAAAACTGAGGGCTAATCTCCTGGGAGCAGGCAAGACTTCAACTGGACAAAGTGGAATATCAAGGCAGCCACATAATCTTCAACCTTATAATCTACCCCGCCTATGGTATATGCTGTGATAAAGGCGGCCTAGAGAATGAAAGAGTGGCCAACCAATGACTGGTTTACATAAAACTCATGCCTGGAGAGTAAGTCCACCTTGACACTGCCTGGAGCACTAACACCTACAGGCTGGATGACAGAGACCTTGGATAGGACCAAACATGACTGGAGAAAAAAAATATCAATGTAATGATGTCTAATGACATTCTGCAATCCTCTTAGATCGGTGCCTAGCTAATTGTCACCAAAGAAACTAGTAGAAACAAATGCAGAGACCCACAGCCAAACATTAGGCCATGCTCACAGTATTCAGCAAAAGATAGGGAAAGAGTACTGTAGAAGCCAAAGGGGTCAAGAACTCCACAGAGAATCTAAAAAAAAAAATCAGCTATCCTGTGCTCATAGTGGTTCACAGAGACTGAACTGACAACTGGAGAGCATTCTTGGAATTGAACTAGCTACTCTGCATATGTGTCAGTTGTGTATCTTGGTGTATCCTTAAAAACTGGCTGGCTTTGGGGAACCTATTCCTCAAACTGGATTTCCTTGCCCAGCCTTCATACACAAGGAGGTGCTTAGACTTATTGCAACTTGATATGTCATTCTTTGTTGCTATCCATGGAAGGCCTGCACTTTCCTACACAGAGGACGAGGATAAGTGGATTTGGAGTAGGAACAGGGTGGGTATTTGGGGGAGGGACTGGGATGAGAGGATGGAAGGGAAACAGTGATCAGAACATAAAATGAATAAGAAAAATTTTAAAAGCTGAAGACTAGAGAGGTAGTTCAGCTCTTAAAGTCTAGGCTCACAACCAAACCATAAAATGATAAAATCTCTCAAGGCAGTTATGTCATTTTGTACTACAAATGCTTATCTAATTTATTTGTAATGTTAATTGAGAGTTTCTTAAGGAAATTGCACATTCTTTTTTATTGTTATGAATAAAGAAGTCACATTTCCTATCTTTGCATATCCTTATTCAAGGTCCCTTCCCCCTCCCACCACATCAGGTCATTCTTTCTTTAGCACATCTCTCCACCCCCACCATGGGCAGGTGGTCCCAAGGTCCCATGGTCCCAATATTGCTTAGTTCAGTCTCCACTCCTGGCAAATCCAGTTTTCTCCCCCTAACATCAAGACTGACTCTGGTGTTCACCTAGGGGGAGTGGGATCCAAGGAGTCAGTCAAAGGTGTTTCTCCAAATCCATCCATTTGCCAGCAGATTTTAGGATATCATTTTTTCTTACTGCTGCGTAGTATTCCATTGTGTAGATGTACCACAGTTTGTTAATCCATTCTTCAGTTGAGGGGCATCTAGATTGTTTCTAGGTTCTTGCTATTACAAATAAGGCTGCTGTGAACAGAGTTGAGCTAAAGATTTTGGGGTGTGAATTTGCATATTTATGGTATATGCCCAATAGTGGTATTGATGGATCCTTGGGGAGAGTGATTCCCAGTTTTCTGACAGATCACCATATTGCATTCCAGTGTGGTTGAACCAGTTTACAGTCCTACCAAAAATGGGGGAATGTTCTTCTTACTCTGTAACCTCTCCAACATAGCCTGTCATCTGTGTCTTTTATCTTAGCCAATCAGACAGGTGTAAGGTGGTATCTCAAAGTTGTTTTGATTTGCATTTCTCTGATGGCTAAAGATATTGAGCACTTTTTCAAGTGCATTTCGGCCATTTTTAATTCTTCTGCTGAGAATTCCCTTTTTAGTTCCGAACCCTGTTTTTTGATTGGGTTCTTTGGGTTTTGGGTTCTAGTTTCTTGAATTCTCTATATATTTTAGAGATCAGTCCTCTGTCACTTGTAGGGTTGGTAAAAATCTCTTTTCATTCTGTAGGCTGTTGTTTTGTCTTAATGACTGTGTCTTTGGCCTTACAGAAGCTTCTCAGTTTCAGGAGCTCACTTATTGATTGTTGGTCTTAGTGTCTGTGCTACTGGTGTCATGTTTAGGAAGTGGTCACCTGTGCCAATGCGTTGGATGGTATTTATTTCAGTTTGATGATATGGAATGAAAATAGGCTTAAATATAATGAATTGCCCTCAGTCTACATCTTAGCATGTACTTAGTCACTGTAGTAAACTAAATACTATCAGGTGTAATAAGATTAAATTCTTCATAACATTCTTAGAAACACAAGTGCTTTGTAAAATTACTAATCAGTTCTGTCAATCAAATGAGTTGTTGCTCTCAATGGAAAAGTGGGCTTTGTAAATTCACTGATGAAATGCAATTGTGCGTGCTCAAGCAATACTCATCACTGACTAGAGAGTATTCTTGTGGGGCCTATGAATTGGCAATTTCCTTGTCTGTAAGAGAAGCTGCTTAATGTTCTAATTCTAGATTTTATTTCTTGCCTGATTATGGTCTTAGCAGAAACTAAATTTGTCAAAGACTTCAAGATTTCTTTCATCATTAAATCATACCATGTAGCTAAAAGATCAAGCACAAATGATACAACATTTTCTTTTTACAATATAAAGTAATTCACTTCTTGGAATACTATAGCACACTTCAGGCAAGTCACTTGAAGTTTAACACTCTTATGACCTATCTAAAGTCAGGCCTCCCCAGACTTCTCTACTAACTTCTCTACCTCAAAATGCTAGAGGCTCTGTGTTGTATGCTATATATGTTTTCAGAAGGTGGATGTTGACTACTGTCTTATACAAGAGATGCTTCTGAATATAATAAATCATCTTTTGTATTTCACTAGTGACTTAATATTGTATATAGATCAGTTATATGTAAAGTTGTTCTGTTTTGTTTGGGAATGCATATTTTACAATACTGTGTGTATGCTGCCTTACAGACTGGCATTATCAGTTTGAATAATGTCTTGAAAACTTTACTTGTACAGTTCAGTCAAGCTACAGAGTATATGAAAGTATAGTAGAATTAAATGTCAACAAAATATTGACAGGGCCTTAATTATAATAAATAACTATGGTTTTAACAGTTATTTAAAGCATACAATTAGAAGGTATGTATCTAGGGAAAGTTTATATTCTAGTGCTTAATAAATCTATTTCCATAAAAATGTAGAATCTTTCTGTAAAATAAGTAAATCTGGAAGATGAATCATTTCCCTATGTTTTTATCCTGTGAGATACAAGTGAAATTTGACCATAGAAAAATTGTTATGACAATTGCCAAATTGTAATAAAAATCACTTAATGATTTTAAAGAGTATATCAACATCATGAAGTGACAAACTTAATACATATGGACAGAGACAAAGGATATAAAGAAAAATAATCTACATCAGGTTGGTTATTAAAAATGCTTGTTGCTAAACTGAAGAAGAAAATGAAAGCAATATTTTAAACAAGAGTCAAAGAGAGATATTCACAGAAGCAGGAAGACTTACTGAGAAAGAAATAGTTAATAATTCATAGTCGTTTTTATAAATTGTCCTTTATAAATCACTTCTAAGTGTATTGTAAAGGGTTTGTAGCTCTATCTCAAAATCTTGAGGCAATAATCAAGTCTTCATCGTTTTTATCATATATAAATAATACTGCACATAGTTGTTCTCAGTGAGTTTAAAAATTTGGAGAAAAAGTATATTATCTGAATTCATGGGCATTGTAAGAAAATTGGGTCTTTTATTTTTTTCCATTTTGTAAGACCTATATTAAGTATTGTGTTGGTTTTAATAAGAATGATTCTCATAGGTTTATATATTTAAGGGCACCAGGAATTGTAATGGAAAAGACTAAAAAGATTAGGAGATACAATCTTATTGGAGTAAGTATGGCCTTACTGGAGGAAGTGTGACACAGGGGGGTAGGACTTGAGATTTCAAAAGACAACACATTAATCACAGTAAATGGTGATTAATGCTATAGCTAGATAAAGTGCAGAGAATAAAAGGCTACAAAATGCTTAGTCTTAAAGGGATCATATATACCACTCCTTCCTCTCAAGGTTAAGGAATCATTTTAGAAGACAGTGCAGAATGTAAGAGTGTATGCATGACCACATGGAAACATCTTCTAGATACAACAAGACAACTGCACATAAGAACTTACAGCATCCATGACATTCTATACAAAATCTATGCATGCACAAGCCTAATCCAAACCCAGTACAGTGACAGGATCTGAGAACATAATTATCCCACTAGTTGTAGAAACACTGGCAAATGTTAGCTGTTGGGAAGAGGAAAGAACTTTTTCTTAGCGTAGGCCCTGGTAAGTTGACCACACTCCAGTGGAATATCACACATCTAAGCATATTTGGGCAGCAAAAGATGTTCAAGGATCCAGCAATACTACTATTGGGCATATACCCTAAAGACACACAGTCACATACCAAAAGCATTAGCTCAATTATGTTCATATTGGCATTATTTATAATAGCAAGAACCTAGAAACAACCTAGATGCCCCTCAATAGAGGAATGGATCAACAAACTGTGATACATCTACACAGTGGAGTACTACTCAGCAGTAAGAAAAAAAATGACACATTAAAATTTGCCAGCAAATGGATGGATTTGGAGAACATCTTCCTGTGTGAGTTCTCACAAACCCAGAAGAATAAGCAAGGGATGTATTCACTCATTAGTGGACTTTTAGCAAAAACATTCTTTCTTCATTGAAAGATGATAGGTGAATAAAATGACTTTAAACACACACATGCACCCACCTACCCACCCCCCACCCCCCCCACACACTAAAAAAACCCTTCTGGTTTGACTATAGAAGGAATTCTTAGCAGAAATTTGTGGTGGCCATAGTGCATCCATGGGCATTAGCTGTGACCTACTATGCTTTCTTCATCTGTAGCTAAGCCTAGCCTGGCTTGAGAAGCTTTAGATCTTATTTTTTTTTATGTTTTATGTATTTTAGAGAAAAGAGAAGTTCTATTACTGTATAGGTTTTTTTTGTTTTCCATTCTGAATGTTTTGCTTTTTAAATAATGCTTGATATTGACTTTCAAAAAACAATTAAAAAAGGTAAAAACAGGATGATTACAGAAGTGACACATAGATCTGGAAAGAGTTGGCAGAGTGGGGAGAACATGATTAATGTACATTTCATGAAGATTTTAAAGACCTAATAAAAACCATTTTAATTCACAAATGCATTTTATATTTATATCTAAAAACACAGATAAATAGAACATTCATTATTATCAACAAAACTACTTTTTTTTTGAAGAATATAGAGACCATAACAGAAAGGTACAATTGGCCAAAGTGTGGAATTTAACTGACTGTGAGATATTCATAACACAACACTTATAATACTGAAGGCTCAGAGAATGTTGCAGAAGTCAGAGGTGTGAGGCTAGTGTTGGAAAAAAATGTAAGAGTCAGGAGACCACGAAAACTACTGCAAGATAGTTTCTTCTAGATATTACAAGTGAGCCAGAACTATAAAATCTCAATATTGTGGCTAGCTAAACAATATCTGAACAGCGAAAATACCTGCTGATATGTGTATATTAAATCAATGCTATGGCTTTCCACATCTAGATGAAGAGATACAGACAATTACTAACTGCTGAGATAAGAAAACTTAATCCTTTCCAAAGAAGAGCCCCTAACTGGTTAGGTAATACTTAATGGGTGCTATAAAAGTACATACATATGTGAAACACTAAATAAGTTCACCATCTATCTATCTGTCTATCTACAACTATCTATACATTAATATATGTATGTACAAATTATCAGAATATCAAGAGGCCTAGAATCAGAGAGGAAGTAGGATAAAATATAGGAAGAGTTGAAGGATGAGGAGAGGGAAAAGTAACACAACTATATTTTATATTTAAAACCATAAATTAAAATTTCATCAAAACTTGACATGATTGGAATCATCATATAGTCCCTTGAACAATCCTTGCCACACAGTAGATAAAAATAAGTACTGAGAGGATGATGTACCTATATGAAAACTAATTATTTTCCAATTGTTCTTGTATACCTAAAAACTAATGAACATTGGTCATATACAGTGGTGATTATTCTACCAATTTCAATAAGAAATACGATGAATTTTGCACAGGGTGATAGGCTTGGATCTATTTGCATTTTTCTACATACTGCCATCCAGGTATGCCAACAAAATTTGTTAAAGATACTATCTTTTTTCTATTGAATAATTTTGAAATCTTTGTCAAAAATCACATATTCATAGGTGTGTGGGTTAATATCTGGGTCTTCAATTTGATTCCATTGATCTACAAGTCTGTTTTTATGCCAGTACCAGGCTGTTTTTAATACTGTAGCTCTATAGTATAACTTGAAGTTTCAGATGGTGATGCCTCCTGAGGTTCTTTCGTTGAGAAAAATTGTTTTAGCAATCTTGGCTTTCCTGTTATTCCAAATAGAATTTAGTATTGTTCTTTCAAGTTCTGTAAAAAGTTGTGCTGGGATTTTGATGGGAATTACATTGAATCTGTAAATTGCTTTTGGTAAGATTGTCTTTTTTACTATGTTGATCCTACCTATCCAGGAGCATGGGAGAGCTTTCTATTTTCTCATATCCTCTTCAGTTTCTCACTTCAGTGATTTAAAGTTTTTATCAAACAGGTCTGTTACTTCTTTTGTTACAGTTACACCAAGGTATTTAATACTATTTGCAGCTATTTTAAAGAATGATGTGTCCCTTATTTCTTTTTTGGCCCTTTTATCTTTAGTGTATAGAAGGTCTACTGATTTCTTTTAGTTAATCTTGTATCCTGCTATATTGCTGAATGTGTTTATCAGCTGTAGAAGTTCCCTGGTAGAATTTTGTGTCTCACTTATGTATACAATCATATCATCTGCAAATAGAGATAGTTTCACTTTTTCTTTTCAGGTTTGTATGCCCTTAATCTCCTTTCATTCTCTTATTGCTTTATCTAAAACTTCAAGAACTATGTTAAATAGATAAGGGGAGAGGGGACAGCCATGTCTAGTTCCTGTTTTTAGTGGAATTGCCTTGAGTTTCTCTCTGTTTAGTTTGATGTTGGCTGCTGGCTTCTTGTAAATTGCCTTTATTATACTTAGGATTTTTCCCTGTACTCCTGACCTCTCCAGGACTTTTATCATAAAGGAGTGTTGGACTATGTCAAAGGCTTTTTCAACATCTAAGGAGATGATCATGTGGTTTGTTTCCTTCAATTTGTTTATATGATGGATGACATTTATAGTTTTTCATATGCTGAACCATCCCTGCACGTCTAGGATGAAATATACTTGATCACGATGGACAACATTTTATATATGTTGTTGTAATCAGTTTGCCAGAATTTTGTTGAGTATTTTTTCATCAATATTCGTGAGCAAGATTGGTTTGTAATTCTCTTTCTTTGTTGCATCTTTGAGTGGCTTGGGTATAAGGGTGATCGTGACCTCATAAAAATATTTTGGTTGCATTCCTTCAGTTTCCTCTGTATGGAACAATTTGGTGAGTATTGGTTTTAGTTCTTCTTGGAAGTCTGGTAGAATTCTGCAGCAAAACCATGTGGACCATGTGGGTTTTTTTATTTGAGAGATTTTTAATAAGAGTTTCAATTTCCCTTGGTGTTATAGGTCTATTTATGTCTTCAATCTGTTCTTTATTTAATTTTGTTAACTGGTAATTTTCCAAAAAACTGTCTGTTTTTTTGGGGGGTTTTCCATTTTAGTAGAGTATAGATGTTCAAAGTATGACCTGATAATTCTCTGAATTTCCTGTGGGTCTATTGTTATATCCCCCTTTTCATTTCTGACTCTCTTAATTTGAATACTTTCTCTGTGTCTTTTGGTTAGTTAGGATAAGGGTTTGTCTATCATCTTGACTTTCTCAAAGAACCTACTTTCTGATTCATTGATTTTTTTATATTGTTCTCTTTATTTCTATTGTACTGATTTCAGCCCTAAGTTTGATTATTTCCTGCCATCTCTCCTTCTAGGTGAGTTTGCTTCTAATTGTTCTAAAGCCATCAAACCACCTACTCTGAACTTGATAGAAAAGGAAGTGGGAAATACCATCCAACACATTGCCAGAGATGATCACTTCCTAAATAAAACACCAGTAGCACAGAGACACCAAGAACAACAATCAATATGTGGGAATCTCCTGAAACTGAAAAGTTTCTGTAAGGCAAAGGACACAGTCAATAGGACAAAACAACAGCCTACAGAATGGGAAAAGATTTTCATCAACCCTACAAGTGACAGAGGACTATTTCTAAAATATATAGAGAACGCAAGAAACTAGAGCTCAAATCCCTGAATAACACAGTCAAAAAATGGGGTTCACAACTAAAAATGGACTTCTCAGGAGAACACATTACAAATGGCTGAAAGATATTTGAAAAAATCCGCTACATTTTAGCCATCAGAGAAACGCAAATCAAAACAACTTTGAGATACCACTTTACACCTGTCAGAATGGATTACATTAAAAACACAGATGACAGCCTATGCTGGAGAGGATGTGGAGCAAGGAGAATACTCCTTCATTGTTGGTGGGAGTGTAAACT
Source organism: Sigmodon hispidus (assembly GCA_004025045.1). Classification (NCBI taxonomy): domain Eukaryota; kingdom Metazoa; phylum Chordata; class Mammalia; order Rodentia; family Cricetidae; genus Sigmodon; species Sigmodon hispidus. The sequence goes on from PVIH01012089.1 coordinate 18,297, forward strand.
TCTTCAGTCACTCTGTAATGCAGTATGGAGGTTTCTCAGAAAACTGGAAATCACTCTTTCCAAGGATCCAGCAATACTACTATTGAGCATATACCCTAAAGACACACGTTCATACTCCAAAAGCATGAGCTCAACTATGTTCATAGCAGCATTATTTGTAATAGAAAGAATCTGGAAACAACCTAGATGCACCTCAACTGAAGAATGGATTAACAAACTGTGGAACATCTATGCAATGGAATACTACTTAGCAGTAAGAAAAAATGATGTCCTAAAATTTGCAGGCAAATGGATAGATTTGAAGAATATCCTGAGTGAGACCCAGAAAGATAAGCAGGGGTTGTACTTACTCATTAGTAGATTCTATGCAAAAATGCAAAAAGCAAAGCATGTCCAAGTTGAAAACCACAACCACTGAACTGCTTGGGCTCTGAAACACCTTGGACTGGCACCTTGGATCCCAATCCCTTTAGAGGAACACCTGACTCAGTGTTGATGTTGGGGTGAGGAAAGTGTATCTGCCAGGAGTGGATGCTGAACTGAGCTATATTGGGACCTTGGGTCCTTTTGCTCTTGCTGGGGAGAAGATATGGAGATGTAGAGAAGAGAGAGTGACTGGAGGGTATGGGAGGGATAAGGGACCTTGAACAAGAATATACAGAGATAGAAAATGTGACTTTATTCATAATAAAAAATAGATAAAAAGAATAGCAGATCAGCAATTTTTATACCACAGCAGTTTTTGCAGTTTTGTATTTCTGAAATTCTTTCTAGAGGTAGCAATATTTGAGTCAAATATGAATGATAAAAATATTTGTCAGAAGAAGGATATGTAGAAGAATCAGGTCATCTCCAGAAATGTAAAATGCTATATGGTTTATAACATTGCAAATATGTCAATGTGCTAACTTGATAGATCAACTTGTTAATAGTGTTCAATACCACAGAGGCAAATTGAGAGACATTGAGATGGCAGCAGACTGTCAATTTTTATGCATTTCATTATGTCCTGAGTCACATTCCATATTACATTGTTATCTTCTTTCTTATATTTCTAGTTAATACAGCCTTTATTGGCAATGTGGGAAGAGACATATTTTATATAAAATTTAAAAATTCTAATAATCTAGATTATAACATGTGTATGCTTGCCTAGGGAGCATTATTTGACTAGGAAATAATGAACAGTTGTGATCCAACACATCATGTAACTATTGACAGAATTTTCATCAGGGCAGAGGATTTCATGTCATATTCATTATTAATGTTTAAATAGGAAACAAGAATACTTACTGATGGGGTTGTTTCTTCAGTTGTAATAAAGCTAATAGGCCCATCATAATAGATCAAGCTAGCAAATATCACTATACTTTATTTTTTACCAGAAATATGTTCATAAAACACAAACAAGACTATATTTATGCAAAGTTGTCTGATACAAAACTTATAGTAAAAAGTTGCATATCTCCTGTAAATCATGGAATAATTATTTTAAAAAACACTGCTAGCAACACAGTACATTATATCAAATATTTATACCTGCAATTTTGTGGCTACCTGTGGCATATGGCTTAATTCTACTACTAAGCATATTGAGAGAATAAAATACCACATATTAATATTTTAGGTGTTAATACTTTAGAAATAGAAATTCAAAATTCCAAAGATAATTTTCAGTTGATGCCTCTTGTTAGTGCAGTATAATAAAGTTTGTAAGTTGTACTCCTATATGTGAGAGAGCACCTCTACTAACAATATGCTCATGCCTATCATAATATTTTGTGAGAAAACCAATTTATTATTAATATCAATTTTTATTATTATATAAAATAGTTACATTGTCCAAATACAGAAGCATTTTTTTATAAATGTATGTTGTTAGTTAATTTTAAATAGAGCTTATGATGTAAGTTATTATGTGAAATAATAAATTAACTGGGACTCCACTCTACTCAGAAACAGAAAGTTCTTTTTGAATTATCTAAAGTAATGCATCATTAAAAATAAGGCATTGAACTAGTAGATTAAAGTTAGAAAATATTTCAATACAAAGTTCATATCTGGACATTTTCTCTTTTTTCATTTGCTTATACTCTTTATTATAAAAGCATGAGCCAACATGTCTAATTTTGCTAAAGAAGAACAATGCATTAGTTTTGAAGTATAAGCTAATTCTTACAGAAGAGATAGGGACAGGTCATTTGCAAATGGGCAAAGGCTAAGCGTACTCTGACTTTCAGAGATTTTTAAATATCCATTAAGAGATATTAAAAGTCTTCTTTACAGAATTAATTTCATGAGATTTTAGAATTATCATATTTATCACAGCAATCTTCTATTTGAATTGAAAAAGTCATAAAGTATTAATAATCAAGGGAAGAAAATCATACATAACAGTTTATTTTATTTTTATAAGACCATTTTTTTGTTTCACAGACTATTCTATGCTACCGATTCCACATGTTTTGGCACTCAGTAAGTTATCTTTATGAAAATTTAAAAGTACAGGATTCTGCTTCTGTTTTTTTCATTTTATTATGAATAAAGTAATTTTCTAAAAAGAAGAAACCATTTTATTTGCAATAATTTTTATCTTGCCTCATAAGGTTGGAAGAAATAGATAAAACTAAAGAAGCTTGAGAACTGCAGAAGTATTACTTTGCTTTTGATTTGGACAAATGCTTTTTAAAAAATAACAAAAAATTGTTCCTATGTACACAAACATAATTTTTGTGATAATGTTTGTACCCATTTTCTAGTCATTACCTCAACAATTAAAACAAACAGCCTGGAGAACAACAAAATAATTATTTTGGTTTCCTCAATTCCCTGGCACACTTGGTGGTAGAATGTGTAGATATATTACTGGAGCATCAGCTAAGTATAGTATATTTTTTATCCTGTCTTATTTGTGAAAACTCCAATGATTTAAAAGATCTGAACATTCTTAATTTTACATTATAAATATAATGAACATATATTTTCAGTGATGCTTATTGTCTTAGCTATGTTAAATAAACAAAATAGTTTACTGTATTACTTTAACAATGTATATTGTTCACTGAAATCATTTTAAATTCATTGTCCAAAGTGTATAAAGAATTTTAGGCCAGACATGACTTTTTAATTAAATGATGTGGTGATTTTTGAGCATGACTGAATCTCTAAGTAACACCAAACAGAATGAAGAAAGGAAGGAAGGAAGGAAGGAAGGAAGGAAGGAAGGAAGGAAGGAAGGGAGGGAGGGAGGGAGGGAGGGAGGGAAGGAGGAAGGGAGGAAGGAAAAGAGGGGGAGGGAGGAAGTAGAGAAATATAGAAGAGAAAAATGTGGAGGAAAAACAAAGAAATTTGTAAGAAACAATTGATATTTAATTCATACACTGAGTATTTAGCTATGTTTCCAGAGCCAGGCATGATTGCTCTATTGTTTAGTGGATCTTAAATGCAATTAGAGAGCTGTTGGTTCTTCCCAAGGTATGTGTGTCACTACTTCACCCTTAGGTTTGTCTTGCCATGATAGTCACTGTTGTGGTTCATGGTGATGTAACTAGGTAGGATTGTTGCTTGTCTACCTCTTTTGGAAGTTTGCATGACCCCTCTAGTATCTTCAAAGCTAATCCTCAGGGAGGAGGCATTTAGATCAGTTCCTACAACTATAACTTTGCTATACCATTATAATCCCTAACAAACAGCAGTCTAAATATTTGTCATTATATCAACAAATACAGACTTCAGGGAAGCTTCTTTTTGTAATAGGAGACACTACAGAAAACCACAACTGATATGAATACAGACATATGGACCTGAATCTCAGTGTACACACACAAAACACTGAAAAACATTGCAGAAAGAGGGGTTACAAAGATTGTAAGGGTTAGAAAATCAAGGATTTTGCTATGAAATTCTAATAATGTCAGAAGGTATATCAATTAAGTCTCATCACCATGACTTCCCAAATAGGACCCAAACAAGGATAACATCACAAATGGAGGAGGAAAAGCCCATGAAACCTCAGTCTGACACAAGGAACTACAAGCTACCAAAGAAAACTGAAAGCTGTAAAGTAACTTCTGTGAAGGAGCACACCCCCTGGTTGTTCAATATCAAATCCTCATCCATGAGAACATATGCTTTCAAGTATCATTGTAAAGATTGAAAGTATTACATCCATATAAGTAATAACAAAGAAGAAATCAGCCGTTTATTTGGAAAACAGCAAAGAGGAGTATATGGGAGGGTTGAAGAGAGGAATGAGAAAATGTTATATTATAATCTGAAAAAAAAGTAAAACAATAGCATTAAATGAGAATACACAGCGACAAAACAACACATACACTGGGTTGGGGGGTTCAAAGTTAGAGCTCATCAATATCTGATTTTTTCATTGTTAAGGATATCTAAGATTAAGAAATAAAGATAAAGGAAGTCTAAAGGACACTGACTACATTAATAATAATTCAGTTTATGACAAAGAATTTTACTTTTAACTGCTGATCTTTACAAAAATTTTCAGGAAGAGATTACAATGTTTTATTTACAACCAATCTTCCTTTCTACATGAACATAATCAGATTTGAAATTTTCTATTTTAATAAAAATATTTTTCTGCTGCCAATCATTTCAAAATATGTGCAATTTATTAGCTAGGATTTTGTTTTATTGGTTGTGAATATGTTGTCAAAAGCAACATATTTTATTAACAAGAAATTGCCCCTTTCAGGTATATCTTCATCCCATCCCAAAATGAAGTTTTTGAGTAAAGTATTAACAGCCATAGGAAAAACCAATCTTGATGTTGGGGTGAGGAAATCACATCTGTCTGGAGTGGATGCTGAACTAAGCCACATTGGGACCTTGAGACCTCCTGCCCTTGCTGAGGAAGAGATAAGGAGATGGGGAGAAGAGAAAGTAACTGGGAGGGGCGGGAGGGGGAAGGGAGTTTGAACAAGGGAATACATGAATATAAAATGAGACTTTATTCAAAACTAAAAAAATAATAAAGTGATATATTTTAAATAATTTTTATTTAGCTGTCAATGAAGACTAGAAAATTGAGTTTCTAAAGACAAAAATTAAGAGAAACTATATTATAGATATGGTTAATGTAATAATGCTAACAAAAAATTTTCTTGATTTTTTTCTCTATTGTATTTGAAAATAAATATCAAACTTTATATAAAAAGCAAAACATCCAGGATAGCTAAAAACCCCATACAGTAATAAAACTTCCCTTTTCTCTAAAATATATAAATTATAAAAAATAAAATCTAAAGCTACCCAAGCCAGGTTAGGCTCAGCTACAGGTGAAGAAAGCACAGTAGGTCATATAGGTAATGCCAATGGATGCACTATGGCCACCACAAAACCTAAAGAAGAAAATGTTTATAAAGGTACAAAAAGCTTACAGAACACTATAAAGGAATTTAACCTGCTGCAACGTCTATATTAAGGTAATGTTTATTATTCCAAAGCCACTTACAGTACAAAGGGTGTTTGGAGAGGAAAAAGTGGAAAAGTGGCACGCAGGAGAGGTCCAAACTGAGTGGTCCTTCCTAACCACGCCACCTGTCCAGAAAGAGGCTCTCCCTCTCTCTTCCTCCTGGCCTCTTTCCACCTGACCAGGCCTTGCTCCGCCCTGCTTTCTTGATGTCATCAAAGTATACCTGGGTAGCTTCAGGTTTGTGCTACAGAACACCAAATAGATTAGACTCCCCCAAAAAAGTCTGTTCGCCATATAATAATCAAGCCACAGAACATACAGAACAAAGAAAAAATATTAAGAGCTGCAAAGGAAAAGGGCCAACTTACCTATAAAGGCAAACTCATCAGAATAAGGCCAGATTTACTTACTTATTTATTTGTTTGTTTGTTTATTTATTTATTCATTCATTCGTTCGTTCATTTATTTGAGACAGAGTCTTACTGTGTAGGCCCGGTACTCCTGAAACTAGCTTTGTAGAACATTCTGGCTGCTAACTTGTAGAGAACCAGCTGTCTGCCTCCCAAGTGCTGGAATTAAAAGCATATGCCACCACGACCTGGTTGGTTCACTTATTTGTATTTTATTTTTGTTATTATTTTTGTTATATTGAGATAGTCTCACTCTTTCACTCACGTAGCTCTTGAAATACTGGTCATCCTGCCTCAGCTTCATAAGCAATGGGATTACAGCCAGCCACAAACTTGGCTGTATTTTAAACTTTCAGATTGCTTCTAAACAAGGACCATACCTTTTGTTGCTCTGGGTACTTATCTAGCATAAATTCTGTTGCTGATATAAAATATGTAGTCAAAACACAACTTACAAAGAAAGCATTTTTATTCAGCTGAGAATTCTAGGTTTTAGTCCATCCTAGCAAGGAACTCAGGGACAAGAATTTGAAATATCTGCTTACCGCATAGGTCAGGAAAAGAAATGAATGCAAGCATACTCACTTGTTTGAATATATTCAGCTTTTTTTTCTCTACTTTTTTTCAGTCCAGTACTTCTTGCCTCAAGAACAGTTCTGCTCATAGTAGAGTGCGATTTACCACATCAATTAATTTAATTAGGATAATCCTTTACAGATGTGCCTACATGCCACCACAATTTAGACAACCTTTCACTGAAACTCTCTTCTCAGGTGACTCAATGTATCAAGTTGACAAATCTAGCCATCATAGATAATTAGGCATGTGATGTTTGGCATAGCAGATTCATTTAGTGTAAGGTGTTTTAAAGAAACTCATCAATATAAATCATTTCAAAGACATTAGAGACTGTAGTAGGATATACCTTTTCATAGTATGGAACAAGTTGTTCAGTCTCTCAAAGAGCTTAGGTGACAGAAGACATGACACATTTTAGCTTCTATTCCTTCCAAATGTTCAAGGTTATAATCTAGAATTCCTTTACCACTTTGACATGTCTGTTGAAAACTGACTATAATTTATTAGTATAATCTTGCATCAATGTTCTTGAATATAATACACAATAGAAACCAATTACCTTTTCTTTGCTTGGAAACATGTCCATAAGGAGAAACAACCCTTTTGTTTTGTAGATTTAACTATCAAATGAGGCATTATCATTAAAAGATATACTTTTTGTATAGGAAAATAAATGTCTTTTGTTTCATTATTATTTTTCTAATAGATTCTACAGTGGTTAATTGCATGTGTCAATTTGTCTTGAATATAGTAGCATTATTAAACATAATCTAGGTGTTTTCAAATTATTTTATAATATACTGACTATAAAGAAAGTAATCTTCAATAATAATATTTGTTCTCATTTAATAAATTAAAATGTGTTTAAAAAAACAAGATTTATAGAGGGAAAAAATCTCTATAATTATACTTTCATCTCACACATGAAAATTTCCTCCCATCCAAACTGTCCATTTTCGAATCTCCTCTGCTGATTACTGAGTTTTTGACAGAGAGGCCTTTACGCATGCTGGAGAAAGCAATAACTACTGCTTATATAAACTGACATATCACCAAGATGCTACATTGTAAATACTAAGCTTTGTACTTAAGATAAAAATTATTCTATGCCTTTATTGGTAAATTATTTCTTTTTCATTTTGCAATTTTTCCTTTTTTATTATGAATAAAGTCTCATTTTTTATACATGCAAAAGAAAAGGCTCAACTTACCTATAAAGGCAGACCCATCAGAATAACACATGACTATACAGTGGAAATGATGAAAGCAAGAAGGGCTTGGTCAAAAGTTATACAGACACTAAAAGAGCATGGCTGCCAACCTAGACTACTATAGCCAGCAAAATTATCAATCACCATAGATGGAGTAACCAAGATATTTCATGACAAAGTCAGACGGAAACAATACCTATCTACCAATCCAGCCCTCCAGAAAGCATTAGAGTTCCGGAAAATTCCAAGCTAAGGATCCCAGATACACCCACCAAACCACAAACAGTTAATAAACCCATAGAAGAAAAGCCCAGAGAAAAGAATTACATACAAGCTACCACCAAAAGTAGCAGAAAATATCAATCAGTGGTCACTAATATCCCTTAAGATAAATGGACTGAACTCAAGAATAAAAAGACACACACTAACAAGATGGAAACAAAAAACAGTCATCCTTCTGATGCACACAAGAAACACATCTCAATCACAAAGAAAAAAGAGGCTCAGAGTAAAGGGTTGGGAAAAGATTTTCCAATCAAATGGCCCAAAGAAACAAGCTGGGGTTGCCATCCTAATATCTAACAAAGTAGACTTTAAGTTAAAAGCAATTAAAAGAGACCAAGATGGACATTATTTATTCATCATAGAAAAAATTGGTCAAGAGGAGATTTTAATCCTGAATACTTATGCCCCTAATATAAGAGCACTTACCTATGTAAAGATAGAAAAGAAAGTGAGAAATGCCCTCCAACAAATTGGTACAGGTGACCACTTCCTAAATATAACACCAGTGGCATAAACACTAAGAACAAAAATCAATAGTGGGACCTCCTGAAACTGAGAAGCTTCTGTAAAATCAAGGACACTGTCAAAAGGACAGCCTATAGAATGGGAAAAGGATTTTCACCAACCCTACACTTGATAGAGGACTGATCTCTAAAATATATAAAGAACTCAAGAAACTAGAGCCCCAAACCTTGAATAACCCAATCAAAAATGGGGTTCAGAACTAAAAAGGGAATTCTCAGCAGAAGAATTTATAATGGCTGAAAGGCACTTGAAAAATCATTCATCATCCTTAGCCATCAGAGAAATGCAAATCAAAACAACATTGAGATACCACTTGACACCTGTCAGATTGGCTAAGATAAAAGACACAGATGACAGCCTATGCTAGAGAGGTTGTAGAGCAAGGGGAACACTCCTCCATTGTTGGTGGGATTGAAAGCTTGTTCATCCACTCTGGAATGCAGTATGGAGGTTTCTCAGAAAACTGAGAATCAATCTCCCCAAGGACCCAGCAATACCACTTCTGAGTGTATACCCAAAAGATGCACAGTTGCACTCCAATGGCATTAGCTCAACTTTGTTTATAGCAGCATTATTCATAATAGCAAGAACCTGGAAACAACCTAGATGTCCCTCAAATGAAGAATGGATTAACAAACTGTGGTACATCTACACAATGGAGTACTTAACTCAATAGTAAGAAAAAATGATATCCTAAAATTTGCAGGCAAATGAATGGATTTGGAGAATATCTTCCTGAGTGAGGTATCACAAACCCAGAAAGATAGGCAGGGGATGTACTCACTCATTAGTGAACTCTAAACAAACAAACAAACAAACAAACAAAAAAAGCAACGCATGCCCAAGCTGCAAACCACAACCACTGAACAGCTTGGGATCTGAAACACCTTGCACTGACACTTTGGATCCCACTCCCCCTAGAGGAACACCTACTCAGTCTTGATGTTGGGGGGGGGGAACTGGATTTGCCAGGAGTGGAGGCTGAAATAAGCAATAATATTTGGACCTTGGTACCTTGAGATCGCCTGCCCATGGGGGGTATGGAGATGTGGAGAAGAAATAATGACCTGATGTGGTGGGAGGGGGAAGAGACCTTGATTAAGGATGTACAGGGATAGAAAATGTAGCTTCTTTATTCATAATAAAAAAAGAAAAAGCTCTCAATTTCTTTAGTCATTAGAGATGTGCAAATCAAACAACTTTCAGATACCACTTTACACCTGTCAAATTGGCTAAGGTAAAAGACACAGATGACAGCCTATGCTGGAGAGGTTGCAGAGCAAGGGGAATACTGCTCCATTGTTGGTGGGAGTGAAAGCTTGTTCAGTCACTCTGGAATGCAGTATGGAGGTTTCTCAGAAACCTGGGCATTCATCTCCCCAAGGATCCAGCAGCACCACTTCTGGGTGTATACCTTAAAGATGCACAGTCACACTCCAAAGGCATTATTAGCTCAACTATGTTGATAGCAGCATTATTCATAATAGCAACAACCTGGAAACAACCTAGATGTCCCTCAACTGAAGTATAGATTAACGAAGTGTGGTACATCTACACAATGGAGTACTTAACTCAATAGTAATAAAAAATGATATCCTAAAATTTGCAGGCAAATGGATGGATTTGTAGAATATCCTCCTGAGCGAGGTATCACAAACCCAGAAAGATAAACAGGGGATGTAGTCACTCATTAGTGAACTCTTAACAAAAAAAAAAAAAAAAAAAAAAAGCAAAAATCAAAGTATGCCCAAGCTGCCAAGCACAATCCCTGAACAGTTTGGGCTCTGAAACACCTTGGACTGGCACCTTATATCCCAATCATCAAGCCTGACTAAGTGTTGATGTTGGGGTGAGGAGACTGGATCTTCCAGGAGTGGATGCTGAACTGAGCCATATTGGGACCTTGGGAGCTCCTGCCTTTGCTAGGGAGGAGATGGGAAGACGTGGAGAAAAGAGAGTCACTGGAGGGGGTCGGAGAGTTAAGGGACCTTGAACAAGGATATACACAGTTAAAAAAAATGTGACTTTATTCATAATAAAATAATGAATATGAAATGGGTGTATAAGGAGGAAGAGTGGCTAGAAGTGACTGGAAGAAAATAAAACAGATTAGAAGAAACAGTAAGCATATATATATATGTTTACATCATTCATACATATATGTATATAATTGACATATGACAAACCAAATTAACAAAAACTTGCCTCTTGATTCTAAAAATTTGAATTGCATTAGCAACCCAATGCTTTCTCTGTACCTCTCTTTTTCTTTCTCTCACTCTGTATCTCTCACTCTCCAAGACTGATTGTTTTTGAGATTTTAATTTATTATTACTTAAATACCAAGGAACAGAATTATTTTTCTCTTTTATTCCTCTCTCACAGCTTACAACCTGACCACAGTTTCCTCTCCCTTCACTCCTCCCAGTTCTTTCCTCACATCCCATCTCCCCCAGATCTACTCCTCCATGTCTCATCATGAAAAAAAAAAATCCCTAAGTTTTAACCATCCATCTCACCATTTTCTAGCTATTTGGTATTGGGTGAGTTACTATGGTAAACCAGTCTATTTCTTCTCAGATAACTATGCCCTAATCACAAACTCTGTTCATATGTGATTTTACTTAGGGAAGAGAAATTTGCAAATGTAGTTATGGTATTGTACAATAAATGAAGGATTTTTCTGGCTCATCTTGATGGGCCTAATCTAGTCAGAATGATAAGGCAAAAGGAGAAATTAAAGAAATATGAATCTTGGGAGGAATTAATCCTATCACCAATGGTAAAGCAAAAAGGGGCCCTTATTTATACATCCAACACTGTAATAAAGGTGGCCTTGTTCTATAGTTAGGTGTCATGGTCATATCTTCAGATAACCATGATAGAAGGCTTTCCTATAAGAGTCTTTAGCTATGAAAAACAACTTTTACTTTGCTTGATCTTAGCATTATTAATTTTCTAGACATTTTAGCTGCAGAACTGTGAATGAAGATAAAATTTGTAATAAGTGCTATAGATGGAAATAATTATTTGGTGCTTAGCAATATACAATTTATACAACTATTTCCTTCTTTTAATTTCTTGTTTGATACAATGTGTTATTGTTCATCTGAAGAGTTGTGGCAGGTAGAATTATTCCTAAAATAAAGTCCTTAGACAGCATGTCTGAAGAAATGTTTCATGATATACAAAGCATAGATGCTGTTCAATAAGAAAACAACTATCTGAAATGTCTCTGCATGTATTTATTACTTCTCAAACATCAAACTTAATGAGGCTTTTAATTGTTTTCTTTTCTAGTCATAAGAAAAAAGGTTTAAAGATAATGAGCACTTTTTCAAGTGCCTTTCATCCATTTGTAATACTTCTGTTGAGAATTCCCTTATTAGTTCTGAACCCCATTTTTTGATTGGGCTATTCAAGGTTTTGGGCTCTAGATTCTTGAGTTCATTTTATATCTTAGAGATCAATCCTCTATCACTTGTAGGGTTGGTAAAATATCTTTTCCAATTCTATAGGCTGTTGTTTTGTCTTATTGACTGTGTTCTTGGCTTTAAAGAATCTTCTCAGCTTTAGGAGATCCCACTTATTGATTGTTGATCTTAGTGTCTGTGCCACTGGTGTTATAAGAATTACAAATGGCTGAAAGGCACTTAAAAAAGTGCTCATCTTGTTTAGCCATCAGAAAAATTGCATATCAAAACAACTTTGAGATACCACCTGACACCTGTCAGATTGGCTAAGATAAAAGACACAGATGACATCCTATGCTGGAGAGGATGTGGAGCAAGGGGAACACTTCTCCATTGTTGGTGGGAGTGTAAGCTTGTTCAGCCACTCTGGAATGCAGTATGGCCGTTTCTCAGAAAATTGAGAATCAATCTCCCCAAGAACCCAGTAATACCACTGCTGGGTGTTTACCCTAAAGATGCACAGTCCCACTCCAAAGGCATTAGCTTAACTATGTTCATAGCAACATTATTCGTAGTAGCAAGAACCTGAAAGCAACCTAGATGCCCCTGAACTGAAGAATGGATTAACAAACTGTGGTACATCTACACAATGGAGTACTACTCAGTAGTAAGAAAAAATGATATTCTAAAATTTGCAGGCAAATGGATGGATTTGGAGAATATCCTCCTGAGCAAGGACTCACAAACCCAGAAAGATAAGCAGGAGATGTACTCACTCATTAGTGGACTCTAAAGGAAAAAGAAAAAAGAAAAGCATGCCTAAGCTGCAACCCACAACCACTGAACAGCTTGGGATCAGACACCCCTTGAACTGACACCTTGAATCGCACTCCCCCTACAGGAACACCTGACTCAGTCTCGATGCTGGGGGCAAAAAAGTGGATTTTCCAGGAGTGGAGGCTGAACTGAGCAATATTGGGACCGTGGGACCTTGGGATCTCCTGCCCATGCTGGGAGGGGATGGGGAAATATGGAGAAGAGAGAATGACCTGATGTGGTGGGAGGGGGAAGGGACCTTGAATAAGGATATACAGGGATAGAAAGTGTGACCTCTTTATTCATAATAAAAAGAAAAAATGGAAAAAATGTAAGTCCAGTTATTATTTCCTCTGAGTTCATGGTCATCCACTGGAGCATTAGAAGCTGACTAAAACATAGTATTTTTTGAGGGTGGTGGTGGCACATGCTTTTAATCCCAGCTTGGGAAGCAGAGGCAGTTAGATTTCTGTGAGTTTGAAATCATCCTGGTCTACAGAGTGAGTTCCAGGACAATCATGGCTACACAGATAAACCCTGTCTTGAAAAAACCAAAACCAAAAACAGAAAGAATGATTTTTCATTTCCTAACAGCTATCCATTGTCAATTGCTCCTCTGATAGCAGGAGCCTAACAGAGTTAGCTTTGTGGAGTATTATTCTAACTAGGAAAAGTTTTTTACATTGACTTATGCTGAAGAATATTACTTTAACTGTGTAAAAGGGTGCTACTGTTATTTATGCTGCATTTGTTTCACCTTGCCTGCGTAAGGTACCTGATTGGTCTAATAAAAGCTGAACAGCCAAAGTTAGGCAGAAGAGGAATAGGTGGGGCTGGCAAGCAGAAGGAATAAATAGAAATATTCTAAATAGAGACTCACCTGGGGCAAGAAGCCAGGCAGTCACCATACAGACAGACACAGAAAGCAATAAAAGATATATAGAAGGAAAGAAATGTAAAAAGCCCTGGAGCACAAAGTAGATAAATTTAAACAGGAAAAAAGAAAAGAAAAAAGTTTTATAGTTGATTTATATATTTTCTATTAACATCTTAACCTTTGGTTAATAAATTGTAGAACTTGGAATATTGTCCCATTAAACATATAGCCAGACACTCACTGTTCTGGTTTAATTTTAAAAAAATTCTATTTTAAAATCTTTAAGATACATTTTTGTAAATTTTGATATATATTTATTGTCTTGCATTTGTTCTATTAAATAATATGATGGAAATTGAGCTAGTGAGGGAACTTCAAAGTAGAGTTGTTATAGACAGAAATTGATTGTAGTTTTTGTTGCTGTGAATTAGTATAGAAAAATAAACTTTACAGAAGAACCACAGTAAGAAAGTATTAGGATTGCTTACAGAAACTATAAGCACATCAGAAATTAAGTAAACAAAACAAAACAAAAAACCTGTGAGTCTATAAATATCTCTGGTTAATTTTTGGTGTTGGAGATTTCCTTATTCCTATTTCTATAAAACTATCTTTGCTATCTATAATTTCAAATTCTAATGAGTCTTCACTTTATCTATTCCTTCTTGTGACATTATCATGCAGCGTGTGTCTCTTTATTGGAAATTCTCTTTTATTACCTGTCACAGCTGCCACATAGATCACATAGCCTAATTCCCAACTTGAAATAATCAGGAGCTTTATTTTAGAATTGTGATTATCTGAATCACCTCTGGTGGCCATTACAGATGCTTAGATCTAATGACACAGGGAAGTCTATTTGGTTTTCATCCAATTAAGGGTACTCAGTTTTGTTTTGCTAAGTTTCTGTCAGTAAATGTTCTTGTATGCAGTGGTTTATATTGTACAGGAGGAATATTGCTTATTTTGACTGTGAATTAATTTCATGACAGACTCAATTTTGTTGTTTTTGTAATTGCCCTGCTTGCTCTTAGCAACATCTGCCTTCAGAACCAAAGTTCACAGGAGACCATATTTCTATGATGAAATTTGGCTAGGGCATATTATTTCAGGGAGTTTGATTAATTTCTGTTGCTTTAGTAAAGTATCTTTGTGCAATCTGAGCTACTTTAGAGGTTTGAGTATCCTGGACAAGTATTAGAATCTCTGTTAACTGACATTATGATTTTAAAGGATTCACTTTTCTTTCTGTGTTTGTTTTCTCATCTGGAATAATGGAGGAAAATGTCTCTTATATCACATTATCTTAAAACTGTAATGGATTTTCCTTGGCAGTGTAAAGGTGTTTTATCCAATCTTTTGGCCTGAGAGAGAGAGAGAGAGAGAGAGAGAGAGAGAGAGAGAGAGAGGGAGCTGAGAAAATTGAATTATGAAATACTCAATAACTTTTTCTTTGTCTCTCAATATCACAATGGTAGCAAAAACATTCGAGAGTCCAAGAAAAACAAAATGCAGGCCATGAAGTAATTTTCTTCATGACTGTCATCCTAAAAGTAGTTGAAAAAATTCCATGATTGCAAGTATCACAGGAAACTTCCCATTGGAAACAGGCTTCTTTTTTGTGGATTCAAAAAGCACTCAGACACAATTGAAAATGATTAGGTAAATGAACAAATGAAATTTTATATACAGCATACCACTGATACTGAAATTTTAAGAAACTCGGAATGCATCTTATAAAATTATTAGAAATTGGTTGCCTAAAAGGAGGGAGGATATGATTTGTTTTACATTGATTTTGTTTTATAAATAAATAAGAATGCCTAGAACTTGTATTTAGTAAATCCATTACTCTTCTACATAATGTTGAGATACAGAAATAAAAAAAATTCAGCATAGGGGAAACACACAATCTGTTGAATAATTTATTCCTCAGTTTATGGGGGATCCTTACATATGATGTGAAACTTTTAAAATTCCACTTACAGAAGTAGAGTGCCACAACAGGTTCCTTTTAAAAAATAAAGGAATGTCATCATGCATTCCAGACTGATTTTCAGTACCTCAGTAAGAGCAAGGGGGCACGGGAAAAGGAAGTAGAACAAGAGGGAAGGATGAGGGGGAAGGAGGGGAGAAAGAAGACCTTCAGAGAGGCAGACAGAGGAAGCAGGATCCTACTACTTAGTCTTATTAAATAAATCCCAGAGTCAGATATTAGGTGAAAGCTGAAAGATCAGAGAACCAAAGTAGCAGCCACAGTTACTTCTTACCTCTCTGGATCCTCAGACCTAATGAGTCCCAAGATCCTGTCTCCACCCACCTAATTTTCCTGTCTCCACCTCCTGAGTATTGGAGGTTTACCACCATCGCCTAGCTCTGTTTCTATTTTAGATTGGTTCAATCTCATGTCATGTAGCCCAGGGTGACCTCGAACTCCTGATTTTCCTGCTTACTCCTCCCAAGTACTGGAATTAAAGGTGTGTGCTAGCAGAGCTTGGCATCTATGATATGGTTAATAGTGGCTCGCTCTGAACACAAAAAAAAACATGATACAGCAGACAGATAGGGACACAGAAATCTTACCATTTTAAGTCCTTAAGTAGCTAGGCCTAATGTCATACCAACAAACATTTGGCAGGAGATGAGTTTCTAGTCACTGGCAGTTATTAATATGCTTTCTTGCCATATATTACAGTGCTTATCTTTGTCTCTATCATATGAATATAAATTCCATGAGGGTAGGGCCCATATATCTTTTTGTTCAATGCATGTCATATACTAAGAACCTTGTACAACATGGTTTCCTAATAAACATTTCTGGACCTCAGAATTAAATGGTAAGATAATGAATTAAAAATAACATCTATTTTAGATATGACAATTCCTGTTGGCTTGTGTTTAATTGATTACATTTCTTCTTTGACATTTCTTTTTTTAATTTATTATTTGGTGATTTTTATATCATGCACGCCATAAACTCAGTTATCAGTCCTCTCAGATTCATATGCACTCTTATGATCTCACCATTTACAAAAAAGCCCATTCATGTTTATCATTCACTTACTGGAACATAATTAAACTCCCTGTGGCCAGACCCTTAAAGAAAACAAGTCTTTCCTTACCCACACCGCTGCCAAAGGCCATCAACGCATAAGTGAAGCACTATGTCATTTAGCTATGTTCTAGTCTTGAGCTTTTGTATACGATGACATATTTTTTTAAAGTTCACTAATGAGACATTTCATAAATGTATATAATATACTCTGTATACTCTGAACCTTCATTTCTCTTACCTCTTCTCTTGAACCAATGTTATCCCTCCTCCACTTCCAAATTACTTTTCTACATTCATGTCTTTTTATTGTTTTGTATTTGTCACCCTCTAATTTTATCCAGGATCATTTGTGTATCTATCTATTGGAGCCTATCCATTTTACTTGCAACTGAAGACAATAACTGTTCTTCCTCTAGAATTCACCAGAAGCCAATAGTTAAGCAAAGAGGTATGTTTGCAGTCTGTCCGATGGATGAAACAGTCAGTGTTTATTAGAAATGCTGAAAATTTGAAGACAGGATATAATCTCGTCCTTTATTTGTATTTGCACAAAGGACAATACATGTACACAAATTCTTGTGTATATATATTAGAATGCAAACCAGGTGAAAATTACTTAGGAAAATGATCACTAGTTTTTAGATGGAGTGCTCTGTTAAAGGTGTAATACAGAGTACGGCAGTGACCTCAGTTTAAATAATTGTGTTGCAATTTATTTGGGTCTAAATCAAATTTATTACTAATGAAATTTGCTACATTGAAAACCATGGTTATATTCTATCTGTTCTAGCTTCTGTTGTTATGATTAACAAACAATGTAGGGAAGAAAGTTTACTTTAGTCCACAATTCCACAGTACATGCTATCATTGCAGGAAAATCAAGATGGGGACTTGGAGCAGCTAACCATATCCACAGTCAAGAGCAGAGAGAATAAATGCTTATATATATGCCAGTACTCATGTGGCTTCTTTTCACTCAGTCAGGATCCAGACCATAAAATGATGAAGGGGAGTAGTTAAACAGGAAAATGAAAGAGCATGAGTGACTTTAGAATATTTCAAAATAATAAATTTTAAAAAGAAAAATTTAATTTGAAACAAAAAAGAAAATAATAGAAGATAATGTTTAGTAGGGATTACATCTTATTTTTTGAACACTCAGTAAGGTCTAGATCAAAATGAATTTACCAACTCAGTTTACCAAATGAAGAAAATTTCTTCCAGGCATACCCATAGGCCAACACAATAAACAATTTCTCATTGAGACTTTATCCTCAAGTTATTCTAGATTGGGACAAATTGACAATCAAATCCAACTATAATTTTTCATGTGAAGAGTCATGACAGGGCTTAAATTCCTATGTGGAGGCAATGGGAATAGGTAGAAGAAATTATGCTATTTGTGCATATAGTATTGTAATTTATTTCATCTTCACTGGTGGAAATGGAATCAAGGGCTTTATACATGCTGTGCAAAGTTTCTACCAAAACTTTCCCTGATATTCATAAATATTTTTAAGCTATGAGAATTTATTCATAGCTCCATCCAAAGATTTCATATTCTAATTTTTTAGATTTTTTTTAGTCCACATTATTTTTTATAGAGATGTGGGTTTTTTTATTTCTTACTTGCAGCAGGCCTATAAACCTCTCTTGTTGTTTACTTTTGTATGGTATTGATTTCTTTACTAAGTATGAAGTTTTCATCTCTAGAGAATAGATTATAATCAAATATAATAACTGATTCTGGAAACTACAGTAACTGGACTATTTAGAGAAAACTCTTTCCAGTATAGATTCAATGTCAACAGTAAAACACATTTGCAGAAAAATAGAGTAAATATATGTTAGAGTATTGAACTGTGTATAAATAAATACTCTTGGGAGATAATTCTTCAGAAATAATACAGAAATTTGAAAACTAGAAGATTGACTCTGTCACATTTTCAAATCTGAATTATATCTTACATTGAAAAACATCAATACCTAGAACAAACTTAAGTTTTAAATTAATCATATGTTTTAGTACATTCAGGATGCTGTGACAAAATACCTGAGATCAAGTACTATATGAACAATATAAATTTAGTGCACATACTTTGGAAGGCTAGGATATTTAAAAATTCAGTATATGGTCATCTAAACATTGTGTTTAATGACATTAATGGTTGCAGCTTCATATTTTAGAAAAGGTGAACACTATGGTCTGATATTTCAGAAGGTTGGTGAATTCACATGTAAGAGCATTAATCCTCTTCATGATGGAGAAATTTTTATCATTTACTCACTTCCCCAAGGCCTACATCCTTATATTATCATATTAAAAATTAAGTCCCAGCATATAAATGCTGAGGAAACACAGACATTCAGATCTTAGTTCCATATTAGGCTCTAAGATAATGGATCATTTGATAATTTGCTTTAATGTATACAAGTGGTAGGAAATGTCTGGGTAAAAGAGCATTAAAGAAACAATTAGTAAAAATCACAACTGGAATATGCTAAGAGACTGGGATTGGAGATCTATGGAATTTAGAAATCTATATGTAAAGAATGCTTAATGAAAAGCAAATAATTATTCAAAATAGTTCTAGTAATGATATAGCATCTGATAATAAAATTGGCAAGCATATGGATAGGGTGTAAGGACCAGGAAAATAAACAGACGTCTGGATGAGGTAATTGGAAGACAAGTAGAATTTTGACTTGCAAAGGTAGTATTTTACACATAGCCCATTTCCTACACCAGAAATTTATGCCACTTCCTTCCCCTTTCTTCCTTTTCTTTGTGTTAACCCATCAAATTCAGTTTTTACTGTGTAAATACTCCTAAATATGTGACCTTCATTGGATGTAGGCTACATACCAGGGGACACCACCAGACTCTCCTTCCAGTAGCTATCAACTGAAAAATGACTGTTTTGCTCATCCACCCTTTGCATGCCCAAGTTTTATCTGGTCTGAGACTACATAGTCTTATATGTAGAGCTTTTAAAGGAAAAACTACAGATGGTATTAGTGATTATGAAACCACATAATAACTTGACCACAGTTATAAATATCAAGTATTGCATCAATTTGCAGTCAGACAGTTATTGGGAATGTGTTTGCAGAAATGCATTTTGTATAAGGTGATGGAAAATATACACCTTTGACAGTATGACAGTTGTTATCAAACAACTATGTGTTTGTATACATATATATATATACATATATATTAATTCTTCATAAACTACCAGTATATTTGCTTGGGTTGTTATTATTGTAGCAGTTGTTGCTGTAATAAAAGTCAATATAAGCAATTCTAGCTTTATTGTGACTTTTTATAGTGCATGATTTAACTATTGTAAAATTGGAACATGTTTACCTCTCCCTCAACTCTTCCCAGGTTCTCCACACCTCACTACCCATTGAACTTTGCCTTCTCATTCTCTTGCTCTATCTTTCATTTTTAACAACAAAATCAGAATTTTAAAAGAAAGAAACAGAAGTCTCCATAAAATGAAAATCAAAGCACACAGGACAAGACCTATTAAAACAAATATATGAAAATAAAGCATAATAAAACACAAAGTCAATAAAAATATCATTGGATAAATTTTGTTTTGACCAACTACTTCTGGCCATGGGACATTCCTGGAAGTGTGGTTAATATATCAAGTAATACTCCATTAAAGGAAATTAATTTTCCTTTTCCAGTGGATCTCAGTTGAGGATAACTTCTTGGTTAACACTAAAAATCATGTCTACTTTTCCCTGTTCATGCTTGGACCTCATCTGTTTTAAGCCTGTGCAGCCCTTGTTCATGCTGCCCCAGTCTATGAGTTCATATGTCTGTCAGTCCTGTTGTATCTGGAAGACACTTTTTCATTGGAGGCATCTACCACCTCTGGCTCTTACAACCATTCTGCCTCCTTGTCCACATGGATCCCTGAGCCTTGATGAAAGACTTTGGTGATTTAGGGTTGAATATTCAAGTCTTTCACTCTCTACACACTGTCCACTTGTGGGTCTCTCTGCCAGTTTCCATCTCCTGCAAGAAGCTTCTCTGATGAGAGGTATGTGAGGCACTGATAAAAGGTTATAGCAGTATGTCCTTAGGAGTCATTTTATTTCTAGGTACCTTTAACAAAATAATAACATCAGGTTTTCCCCTAGATCCATGACCTGTCTAATAAATGATTATTGGTCAGTTGTCAATTTCAGGTGTGGGTCTGATCTCATTGAGTGTGTCTTAAATCCAATAAAAATAGGTGGTTATAACAACCATGTCATCAAACATAGAGAAATTGAGACAGTGCCTAACTAGCAGCTTCACTTCTTCTGACTAGTGTTCAAGTACCCAATTGTACTCATCACACTACTGGAGGAGGAGGATAAATATATCACCCAGGAACAAACCCTATGATGAACAACAGTGACCTCTTGACAACTTTCACATATGTCAGAATTCCTGGCACTTCACGGAGCTGAGCCAACTTGGCTCAGGTGAGATGCACCTTATATGGAGGCACGCCCTAAACGTGACTATGTAAACCCGTACATACCCCTTCTCTTAAAAGAGACCCGTGTGTGTTCGGGGTCTCTCTTTCTGTATCCTGACCTTCTGCCCTGCTTCTCTGCTTCTGCACCCACCTGGGAACTCTCTTAAATAAACTCTCGTGTGGCCTTGGTAGTGTGTATCTCTTTTCACCCGCAAAACTAACAACATATCTTCCACACTCTGTAATTGAATTTTTGCCCCTAATGCTTGTCTTTTTCTCAGGGACCCTACTTCCTATCCCTAGGTTAATTATCTCAAATTACCAACTTTTTTCTTTCATTTCTTATTCAAAAGTACTCATAGCTTAATAGTGTGCAAATGGTCAAAGTAAAATATCCACCTCATTCTGAGGTATCAAAAGAATGGATGTTTGCTTTAACCATAGTATTTACCAATAGGGGCTTTTAAAATAATTAGGATTAGATAAACTAACTAGAGTAGATCACAATATTAAATTGTAGTGATTTTTATAAAGATTTGGTAGATAACACATATATGCAGATGCATGTGTAAATCCCCTCCATCTTCTCTGGGATACCTCAGAATTCTGCTAATAAAATGATTATCTTATAGGAGGCCTTACAAACTTTAATACCAGAAAAAACTTCAAATAATTTGTTTCTACACAAACTACCCTGCATATTTGAGGAGAGAAAAACAGAGTAACTCAACATTTAATGAAAATCAATTTACATGTTTTTATCCACTCCATGATTACCTCCTGATTAACACGGTTCTAATAAGAACTAATAAGTTCCTAATGAAAAAACCTTTTTCATATATACAACTCCAGTGACACAAGATGTTTTGGTTTTTTAGAATAGTCAAGTTTTTACAGCTCTGGACACCAAGTGGGTATTTTCTAATCAGTTATGACACTACCTAGAATCAGGCCAAATTTGCTCTTTCACTTCACAAGCAAATGGCAATTAGTGGTTCCAAAGTTATCTATTTCTGCCTAATTTAGTACAAATCACTGGCTCTTAGGATCCTCATCTTGTTCAATAATTTGCCATATGACAGCAGTTCTCAACCTTCCTAATGCTGTGACCCCTTAATACATTTTCTTATGTTGTGGTGGCCCCAACCATAAAGTGATTTTCACTGCTACTCTGTAACTTGAATTTTGCTAGTGTTATAAATTGTAATGTGAATATTTTCAGATATTGAGGTTTGCTAAGTGAGTTGGGACTCAGAGGGTGGGAACCACTGCTCTAAGAGGTCTTATATGTAGGTAACACATGTATCTCACTATGACTTGCTTAGAACAAAATGTACAGCATATGATTTATAAAATACAAGTTGACTATGGCAAAGTACAGGGGGAAAAGTAGAAGATTCTATGCCCTCTCCAGGGATGCCATCCTATCAGCATCTTCACGTGTTCATCAAACAAGAAGCTGTATGAAACTCATAGCTTTGGATTTATAGAGTATCTAGGAAGATTTAATGATATAAGTATATTTGATGAGTTCATTGACCATTGTTTATTGATTCAGTTTCTAAACCCTCTTCCCACTCCAAAAGCTCGAAGGGAACTGACTAAATCTAATAACAGATATTTGTATCACTCAAGAAATTTGAAGGTTTTTAAAGAGCACTGTGTTAGGAATATGACTTAAGATTTTATATACATATCTGTGCCCAGATTCTTTACTGTATCTACCACAAATGCAGCAGTAATATAGTTGCCCTCTCTTTACTTAACAAAGCTGTTAAGAAGCACTGATTTTCTTAAAGTCCTTTTACCCCAACCAGACAGGTAACGAGCACAGTGTTGTCCAAAATTTAATCTGTGGACATATTTTCTGGAAGTGAAGATTGCTACAACCTGTATCTGTTGTTAGATTGGCACCCTGGGGCTGGTAACTGACTGGGGTTATTTCAGAGTCTAAATGAGCTTCAGCTGTTACATTGGCCCTATGAATACATTTTTCTTCATAATACTCTGCTCATAGACCATCACGTATGATATAATGGCTGAGCAGCTGCACATCCAGGGTTGCTTCAATTGCTTAGCCAATACCATCTGTTCTTGAGACTGCCCCAAGGGTTGATTCACAAAATTCACATCTCTGTAATTTTATGAATTGCACTTAAAATCTGCTGAAAATGTTGTAGCTTCAACCACCCATGTTGTTATAAAGAGACTCCTGAGTTCTGACAAGTTAGTAGACAAGCATAATGCCCTAGGTTAATATATTTTTATATGTCTGTACATCATGTTCATGAAAATGGTAATGTAACCTTGAATATGAAAAGTACAAATTTAGGTATAACCACTGGCTGATTATAAGAACGAGGTCATCTGCCACTGAGATAATGAATCATTTATACCATTTGAAAAAGAACAGTCAAAGATCTCCAGATCATTTTTCTGGAAAGGATTATCATGAGTATTGTGTCAGCTATTGGGATCCTAAGCAAAGGTATTATCAGAGGCCACTTCCACTACATAGTGGTGTCATTAGTTTGACTCTGGGCACAGAAAAACCTTACTACTTACTGAAGTAGATATATATACCTCTCCAAGAGGTATATTCTTCAGTTTAATCACCAGCTGAGAAAAAAAGAGAATAATTTTGGTCTCATCAACATCTAGTACTTTATTCCATATACCAATACCCCAAGAAAATTTTCCTGTATGCTGTTTTGTGATATAGCATTATGCTGATCTCATACCATCTCAACTTTCACATTAACTATGAAATGCTGCTAATCAGAAACATGTGGAAAGGAATCAGAAAGAAACACTTTTCTAGGGGCTGAAAGATGTCTTAGGGGGTACAAGTACTCATGAAAAACAAAGTGGACCTGAGTTTGATTCTCTAGTACCCATATAAAAAAATCAGGAATTGTTGTGCATGCCCATAACCCAATGGTCGCGCACACACACACACACACACACACACACACACACACACACACACACACACACACACACACTTCTGACTATTCCAGGCACAGTGTATAGAGATTCTACCTAGTATATTTCCTGGACCACAGACATCTTGGAATTTGTAGGCAATAGCCAAGCCTGTAGTAACCTAGGTTTTGTGAGAGTAATAGCCTAATAATAAAGAGCTTAGGATAAGGAGTTAGGCAATGTTAAAATGTCTGAAATAAACTTACAGTTCTTTTCTTAGAAAAAACAAACTGTCAGTAATCTAATATCTTGCATAGAATTGCTATGATCATTGATTCTCATTTCACCACAAGCCCATTACTAGTAATATCAATTACAAAAAAAATTGTTATTGTTAGCACATAATAACTTGTTAGATACACAATGGGAGCTCTCATTTTAATTTTTGTAGCACAGGTCTCATCATCACTGTGTGTTTAAAACTTAAGTTGTACATATTTTCAGAAAAAAGTATCGACTTAAGGAGAAGATATCATAATGTATTTTCAACAATGTGTTATATAGTCTAGGTCATTGTGGCAAAATGCCTTGTAGATTCAGAAGTTCCAGTCCATGAATACTTTACCCCAGTGTTCTGGGACTACAAAGAAGAAGTGCAGAAGGACAAGAAATAACCCTGCTTACTTCATGTCCTTTCAGAATCAAAAAAAAAAGAGGAGGATCTAGTGTCAATGTCTATTTCCTGAGCCAGTCTGCAGCCAATTATCTGTCTTCCTTTCAATGTCTCTTAAAAGACCTATCCACTCCTCATAGTACCATCAGTTGAGGACTAGGTCTTCCAGATAGAAAGCTTTCAGAGTCATGTCAGAACAAACAGGAGTGGAGTCTCATTACAAAACACAAGATTTGAACTACTGTACTCTTGATTTTTGATCTACAGGATGAATTTCAACAATATGGAAAACAACAGTATGATGAGAATAAAATAAAGGATTACTTAGCATGTATGTCTATCATCAGCATTTTCATGTATGCCTCACAATCATTTACATACATTTAATCTCTATGCACAAGAGAAATGAAAGTAAAGATGAAGTCTCTTCCCTAGTATTAATAATCAGATCAAAATTAGCCCATCTTTGATAATAAAAGTCAATATTTTTCACTTTCACATAAAACTACTGAATATGCAAAAGATTTGAAGCTATAATCCACAGTCTAATTTCTCATCTATAATACTATGCATTCTAGTGCCTTGTAACCCAGGGCACTTTTAACGATCATATTGTTAGCTAGAGAAAGAAAGAACGATTTTTCCAATGTTTTAACACAGAGACAGAAAAATGCTCTACAAATTTCTAGAGGAAATTTGTTTCAAACTGAGGAGTAAACTATCTGTATTCTTTATTAACAGCAATATTAAACTACAAACCACACACAGAGAAAGGTAATGGAGTGAAAAGCTACTTCACAAAAACATTTTTAGCATCATCATTCAACAATATTGTTGCCCACTGTTATATTGCTTTATAGCTTTAGCTTTATGTGCTAGAAATTATGGCATTTTGAAGAAATATCCAACACATTTTTGTGGTGATATATTATGTTACTATGTTTGGAGAACCTCCTGCAAGCATTTGCTCAAAAGAAAGGATAAATGTTGAATGGAAGGGGCTAAGACAGGTAAAAATAAACAGGAACATGATCATTAAATATTTTATGAGTTATATTATGATCCAAAGACCTTTGCATTGAAAGAAATTGTGGTAGAAATAAAAGGTTTGGGTCGGGGAAGACATGTATTCAGTATTGTTACGTGTGTTCTTTCAAACCAATTTGGGCTGCACTATAGAAAGGGGGCTTGGGATGTGCAAACCATAATGCAAGAGGACAAGTTAGGAAAAATCCATTTCTGTTACTTAAGTAAGAGTGGCAGAAAAACAAGAAAGGGGAAGAGAAGGGGAAGAATAAAATAGTAGATGGGTCCCAGACACATTGTACATTTGCAGACTTAACAGAAAGTGACTGAGGAGAGAACCAATCAAGAAAAGCCATGCAAGTTAGAATTCACAGCCATTGGAGAAATGAAAAGTAAAAAGACAGTTTCAGCTTTGATATATTTAATTTTTAAATATTATTTGAATATAATACTCTAGGAAGATAAAATTAGTGAAGTATCTTCTGAATTATTGCAAGGTAAATAATAACCCAGAGTCAAATATGTTCCTAGCATTTCCAAGCCTAATTTTACTGTTTGAAAGTCATGACCTAAGCTCATTGGGAAAAGGGAAAAATACTCGAAAATATAACATCATAAGTTAATGCTTTCTTCTTTTATGTTGTTTATCTGGCACTGAAAATGGAGCTATGGCAAATCGCTCTATCATTGACTTATAGTCTCCAACTTTCTTATTTTAAAAATATAGAGATAATTAAGTGCATTTTGTACATTTTTGTATTTAGATTCTCTAATTCAGCAAAATTTATTTTTAATTTTATATTTTTCTTGCAGTTTCATCTTCATAAAACAGTATCTTAAGCATTTATGCTATTATTGGATAATTATTTTCAGTATGAGTTTGCCACAAATTAATCACCATATACATTCTTATCTATGATTTTTGAATATGGGTTTTTGTTGACAATATAACTGAGAAGTAAATATATGGGCTACAGATTATCTTGTCTAAGCTGCATACTTTAACATGAACATGAAATTGTATAACATATAAATAACAGAAATGTATTTGTCACTATTCTGAAGGCTGGAAATCCCTGGTCAAGCATCAGCAGATTCAATTATGAAGGTTGTTCTTTACTTCTTTCTTTCTTTCTTTCTTTCTTTCTTTCTTTCTTTCTTTCTTTCTTTCTCTCTCTCTCTCTCTCTCTCTATCTCTCTCTTTCATTCTAGAGAATAAAGTCCTTTTTATCCATGTATCCCCTTGCTCTACTTTCCTTCCCCCTCCCAATCCCTCCCTGTCAGCCTTCAGCCTCCCTCCTCCTCCAAAAGGGCAAGACGTCCCAAGGTGGATCAACTCAGCATCTACTCCAGGCAGGTCCAATTTCCTCATTCTAATGTCATGACTGGGTTAGGTGTTCCTCTAGGAAGAATGGGCTCCGAAGTGCCAGTCCACGAATATAAATACAGTCTGTTCTCTCCCCTCAAGGCTCCACCTACTGCCCATGTCAGTGAAGAGCTGATGATCATTAGAGGGCCTAGTTTTTCTTGAAGATTTTCCAGTGGCTGTTCTTAATTCAGTGAGCTCCCCAGAGCTCCAGCCAGTCATCACTGTGGAAGTTTTTCCTCATAAGCCCTATCCCCTTGCTCATATAGACTCTTTTCCTTGCTCCAGCTGGACCAGGAGCTCAGCCCAATGCTCAACCATGTACCTCTGCCTCCACCTTTATTTATTTTTGGATAATTTTTGTGATGGCACATGGGATGTCTATTCATTTGATTATAGGGGAAGTCCTGTCTAGAAAATACTTTCACTATTGGTTGGAGATCTAGGCAGGGATATCCTGTGAGTTGTTGTAGGTGATCCTAGCACCTGGTCTTTTTCCAACCTAACATTGACTTCTGATTTTGTGCCTTGGGTATCATATTCACTGATGACAGAATGGCAGAAGATAAAGAAGGAAACACCTTTCCCAATTATTTATATCATTAATCATATAAACTCCTAGAATTGTCACTTGAATACTATCTTGCTAATCATTAAGCATCAACTTAACCTGTGAGGGTTGATACAGATCAAAATACTTAGTATGCTAGGAATTGTAGAACTTGACACCCTTTTATTTTTTATTCTTGTCAGTAGTTTCTCAATTTTATTAGTCACTTTCAATGAAACCTATTTGGAGCTTATTAATGTGAAATGCCCCCCACAGGTTCAGGCATTTATACATTCACTGCTGGGAGTGTGCTATTATTTTGGGGGGTTATAAAATATTTGAAAGGTGGTATAGAGCTCATGAGAGTGGTGTGCTGCTGGGAACACCTAAAGGCTAATTGCTTGCTTACTTCCAGCCCCAGTGTTCTTGAACCATGCATACAAGCCTATTCTGTCTCCTGCTCCTACAGAGCTAGTTTTAGCCACCATGTGGTAATTAACTGCATCCCCTGAATCATGAGAACCTCGTTGTTTCAGTATGAAATTTTGGCACAAGGGAAGTAATTAACACAAAGCTATTATTAAAGATTGATGTTCTCCAAATTCATCCATATGCCTGCAAAGTTTAGGATAACACTTTTTCTTACAGCTGAGTAGTACTCCATTGTGTAGAAATATCACAGTTTGTTAAACCATTCTTCAGTTGAGGGCCATCTAGGTGATTTGCAGGTTCTTGGTATTATAAATAATGCTGCTATGAACATAGTTGAGCTAATGCTTTTGTAGTGCTAATGTGCATCTTTAGGGTATATGCCACATCCTTGGGGAGAGTGATCCGCAGTTTTCTGAGAAACCACCATATTGCATTCCAGAGTGGATGAACAAGCTTACACTCCCAACAACAATGGAGGAGTGTTCTTCTTGCTCCGTATCCTCTCCAGCATAGGCTATCATCTGTGTCAATCTGATTTTAGCCAATCTAACAGGTGTCAGGTGGTATCTCAAAGTTGTTTTGATTTGCATTTCTCTGATGGCTAAAGATGTTGAGCACTTTTTCAAGTGCCTTTCAGCCATTTGTAATTCTTCTGCTGAGAACTCCCTTTTTAGTTCTTAACTTCATTTTTTGATAGGGTTATTCAAGATTTTGGGCTTTAGATTCTTAAGTTCTTTATATATTTAAAAGATCAGTCCTCTATCACTTGTAGGGTTGGTGAAAATATTTTCCAATTCTGTAGGCTGACATTTTGTCTTATTGACTGTGTCCTTGGCTTTACAGAAGCTTCTTAGCTTCAGGAGATCCCACTTATTGATTGTTGTTCTTAGGGTCTGCGTTATTGGTGTTATATTTAGGAAGTGGTCACCTGTGCCAATTTATTGGAGGGAATTTCCCACTTTCCTTTCTATCAAGTTCAAAATGGCTGGGTTTTTGTTGAGGTGTTTGATCCATTTGGATTTGAGTTTTGTGCAGGGTGATACCCTTGGATCTATTTGCATTTTTCTACACACTACCATTCAGCTATGCCAACACAATTTGTTAAAGATACTACCTTTTTTCCTATTGAATATTTTGGGCCTCTTTGTCAAAGATCAGGTGTTCATAGGTTTTTGGGTTAATGTTTGGAACCTCAATTCTATTCCATTGATCCACAAGTCTGTTTTTATGCCAGTACCAGGCTGTTTTTATTACTGTAGCTCTATAGTATAATTTGAAGTTGTGGATTGTGATGCCTCCTGAGGGTTGTTTTTTTTTTTTTTTTTTTTTTTGTGAACAACATTGTTTTGGCAAATCCTGGCTTTCCTGTTATTTCAAATGAAGTTTAGTATTGTTCTTACAAGGTCTGTAAAAACTTGTATTGGAATTTTGGTGGGAAGTGCATTGAATTTGTAGAGTTCTTTTGGTAGAATTGCCATTTTCTCTATGTAGATCTTACCTATCCAAGAACATGGGAGATCTTTCCATTTTCTGATATCCTCTTCAATTTCTTTCTTTCTTGATTTAAAGTTTTTGTCAAACAGATCTGTTCCTTCTTTTGTTATAGTTACCCCAAGGTATTTTGTGTTATTTGCAGCTATTTTAAAGGGTGACATTTAACTTATTTGTTTTTTCAGCCCTTTTATCTCTAGTGTAGAGGAGGCCTACTGATTTCTTTGAGTTAATCCTGTATCCTGTTACATTGCTGAAGGTGTTTATCAGTTGTAAAAGTTCCCTGGTAGAATTTTGTGGGTTATTTATTTATTTATTTAATATTTGCTTTCTCTTTTTTATTTTATTATTATGAACAAAAAAGTCACACTTGTATATCCTTATTCAAGGTCCCTTCCCCCTCCCATCACATCAGGTAATCCTCTCTTCTCCACACCTCCCCATACCCTCTCTGGGCAGGTGGCAAGCAGTCCCAAGGTCCCACTGTCACAATATTGCTTAGTTTAGCCTCCACTCCTGGCAGATCCCGTTTTCTGCCCCCAATATCAAGACTGAGTCAGGTGTTCCTCTAGGGGAATTAGGATCCAACGAGTCAGTCCATGGTGTTTCTGATCCCAAGCTGTTCAGTGGTTGTGGTTTGCAGCTTGGGCATGCTTTGCTTTTTTTTGTTTGTTTGTTTGTTTAGAGTCCACTAATGAGTGAGTACATCCCCTGCTTATCTTTCTGGGTTTGTGATACCTCGCTCAGGAGGATATTCTCCAAATCCATCCATTTGCCTGCAAATTTTAGGATATCATTTTTTTCTTACTGCTGAGTAGTACTCCATTGTGTAGATGTACCACAGTTTGTTAATCCATTCTTCAGTTGAGGGACATCTAGGTTGCTTTCAGGTTCTTGCTATTACAAATAATGCTGTTATTAACATAGTTGAGCTAAAGCCTTTGGAGTGTGACTGTGCATCTTTAGGGTATACACTCAGAAGGGTATTGCTGGGTCCTTGGGGAGATTGATTCTCAATTTTCTGAGAAACCACCATAGTACATTCCACATTGACTGAATAAGCTTACACTCCCACCAACAATGGAGGAGTGCTCCCCTTGCTCCACATCCTTTCCAGCATAGGCTGTCCTCTTTGTCTTTTATCTTAACCAATCTAACAGGTGTCAGGTGGTATCTCAAAGATGCTTTGATTTGCATTTCTCTGATGGCTAAAGATGATGAGCACTTTTTCAGGTGCCTTTCAGGCATTTGTAATTCTTCTGCTGAGAATTCCCTTTTTAGATCTGAACCATTTTTTGATTGGCTTAATCAAGGTTTTGGGCTCTAGATTCTTGAGTTCTATATATATCTTAGAGATCAGTCCTCTATCATTTGTAGGGTTGTTGAAAATCTTTTCCCATTATGTAGGCTATCGTTTTGTCCTATTTACCATGTCCTTGGCTTTACAGACTCTTCTTAGCTTCAGGAGACCCCACTTGTTGATTGTTGATTTTAGTGTCTGTGCCACTGATGTTATATTTAGTAAGTGGTCACCTGTGCCAATTTCTATAACTATATTTCCCAATTTCTTTTCTATCAAGTTTAAAGTGGCTGGGTTTATGTTGAGGTCTTTGGTCCACTTGGATTTGAGTTTTGTGTAGGGTGATACCCTTGGATCTATTTGCATTTTTCTAAACACTATCATCTAGCTATGACAACACCATTTGTTAAATATACTATCTTTTTTCCATTGAATATTTTGGGCCTCTTTGTAGCTCTATAGTATAACTTGAAGTCAGGGATGGTAATGCCTCCTGAGGTTCTTTTGTTGAACATAATTGTTTTAGGCAATCCTGGCTTTCCTGTTATTCCAAATGAAACTGAGTATTGTTCTTTCAAGGTCCAAAAACTATTGTGTTGGGATTTTGATGGGCAGTGCACTGAATCTGTTGATTGCTTTTGGTAGGACTGTCATTTTTACTATGCTGATCCTACCTATCCAGGAACACAGGAGAGCTTTTCATTTTCTGATATCCTTTTCAATTTCTTTCTTCAGTGTTTTAAAATTTTTGTCAAATAGGTCTGTTACTTCTTTGGTTATAGTTACTCCAAGGTATTTAATACTATTTGCAGCTATTATGAAGGGTAGTGTTCCCCTTACTTCTTTTCAGCTTTTCTATCTTTAGTGTATAGAAGGGCTACTAATTTCTTTGAGTTAATCTTGTATCCTGCTACATTGCTGAAGGTGTTTATCAGCCATAGCAGTTCCTTGGAAGAATTTTGTGGGTCTCTTGTGTATATAATTATATCATCTGCAAATAGAGATAGTTTCACTTCTTTTCCAATTTGTGTCCCTTTAATCTCCTTTCATTCTCTTATTGCTTTAGCTAAAACTTCAAGAACTATATTGAATAGATAAGGGGAGAGAGGACATCCTTGTCTAGTTCCTGATTTTAGTGGGATTGCTTTGAATTTTTCTCCATTAAGTTTGATGCTGTCTGTTGGCTTCTTGAAATCACCCTTATTATATGTAGGTATTCTCCTTGTATTCCTGATACCTCCAGGGCCTTAATCATAAAGGAGTTTTGGATTTTGTCAAATGTTTTTTCAGCATTCAAGGATATGATCATGTGGTTTTGTTCTTGTGGGTCATTTCTGTATTCAATCATATCATCTGCAAATAGAAATAATTTCACTTGTTCTTTTACAATTTGTATCTCTTTAATCTCCTCTCATTCTCTTATTGCTTTAGCTAAAACTTCAAGAAATATGTTGAATATATAAGGAGAGAGGGGACAGCTTTATCTCCTTCCTGATTTTAGTGGGATTGTTTTGAGTATTTCTCCATTTAATTTAATGTTGGCTGTTGGGTTCTTGTAAATTACCTTAATTACATTTAGATATTTTCCATATATTCCTAATCTGTCCAGTACTTTTATCATAAAGGAGTGTTGGATTTTGTCAAAGGCTTTTTCAGCATCTAAGGTTATGATCTTGTGGGTTTTTTCCCTTTGGTTTATTTATAAGATGGATGACATTTACAGTTTTTCATAAGTTGAACTATCCCTGTATTTTTGGGATGAAGCCTTCTTGATCATGGTGGATGATATTTTTTATATATTGATGTATATGGTTTGCCAGAATTTTGTTGAGAATTTTAGTATCAATATTCATGAGGGAAATTGGCCTATAATTCTTCTTTGCTGCATCTTTGAGTGGCTTGGGTATTAGGGTAAGTGTGGCCTCATAAAATGAGTTTGGCAATATTCCTTCAGTTTTTACTCAGTGAAACATTTTGGGGAGTATTGGTAATAATTCTTTTTTGAATATATGGTAATATTCTACACTGAAATCATCTGGACCTGGGCTTTTTTTTTACTTGGGAGGCTTTTAATGACAGCTTCAATTAACTTTAGGGTTATAGGCCTGTTTAGGTATTTAATCTGGTCTTGATTTGATTTTGGTAAATCGTACCTGTCCAAAGGTTTTCCATTTTTGTGGAGTATAGATTTTCAAAGTATGACCTGATAATTCTCAGGATTTCCTGGGGTCTGTTGTTATGTCACCTTTTCATTTCTATTTTTGTTGATTTGGATACTCTCTTTCTGCTTTTTGGAGAATATCCTCCTGAGTGTGGTATCACAAACCAAGAAAGATAAGCAGAGGATGTACTCACTCATTAGTGAACTCTAAACAAAAAAGCAAAAAGCAAACCATGTCTGAGCTGCAAACCATAACCACTGAACAGCTTGGGATCTGAAACACCTTGGACCAGGACCTTGGAGCCCATTTACTCCAGAGGAACACCTGTCCCAGGCTTGATGTTAGGGTGACAAAAGCATTTCTGCGTGGAGTATATGCTGTACTAAGTTCCCTTGGATCTTGGGACTTCCTGCTTTGCTAGGGAGGAGATAAATTGATGAAGAGAAGAGTGAGTGACTGGGAGGGGCAGGAGAGGGAAGGGAGTTTGAACAAGCAAATACATTGATAGAAAATATGACTTTATTCATAAAAAATCAGTAAAAATAAATAAGTAAATAGTATCAATCGCTCTTAAAATCAGTATTACCATTAAGCATGGGTTCTGACTATAACCATTGTTTCTAATGTGAATTTTCCTATAAATAAAGTTGCTAAACAACAACAGAAAAAGACTGACAAAAGATTACAGAAGAGAATTTATCTCAGCATATCTAAATGAAAAAACAAGAGTCTTTACAATATGACTTCTGCAAGTCATGGTGAGAAGACAAGACATCAATATCAGAGTATAAAATCACCAATTCTATTATTTTATTTCAATTTCTTTGTGAGTGTGCAAACTTTTAAATGTTATGAGACTTTAGTTTCTTAATTTTAAACATGGAAAATAAATGATATATTCTTTTAATAACAAAATTAGAAGGAAAAGTGTAAAAGCTTATCATTTTCTCAAAATAATAAGTTTTTCAGTCATTGCATTGATTTAATTATGTATTTCTTTTTAATTTATGCATTAATAAATTCAATAATTACATGTATTGGATGTTAATTTATGGTATTATGATCTTTTAAATAATCCAAATCAGAGATTCCTTTTGAGATTCTCCTAGTCTCAGAAATCTTTTTGCAATTTTCCTTAATAAATTTTTGTTCATTCTGCAAAAAATGAAATCGATTGATAAAATTTTTAACTGTTATTATTTTGAGAACATATGTTTCTATATTTTAGTGTTAACACATAAGCAAAAAGGGATATCAATGTTATATAGTTTCTTCATAGAATTTCAAAATTAAAATTAATGTTTATGGGGCAGGAAGGGCAGAACTGCCGGTGTCAGTTGGTCTAAGAGCTGTGGCCTGAGGCATTCTATCCATCCAGCCATCTCCCTGGCACCTCAGACTCAAGACTGAGTGCATCCAAGAGCTCAAAGTCTGTTGCCCAAGATGATGAATGCAGACATGAATGCAGTTGATGCTGAAAATCAGGTGGCACTGGAAGAAAAGACTCTCCTTATTAACCAGGTGTTGGAACTCTAGCACACACTTGAAGCCTTGGCAGATAGCCTAAAGGACAAATTTGCCTCAGTCACCGCTCTCAGTCATCCTCATCAAGGTGTTAGCAGGATGCTGGCTTAGTGTGAGGGCTCCTAAAATTCTGGCAGTGTGTTACTAAGCCTATTTCAAGAAAGTTCTATTAAAATAGAAAGACACATTATCTCTAGAGATTCAAATTCATTGTAGACTTGTTTTCATTTTCTAACTTTTTCTGCAGACTTAATACTACCACTGACATGTCCTTTGATGTTTAATGTCATTAAATATTTTTTGTTGTTGTTTAGGGGGGTACCAAATGAGCAGTAGCTTCTCATTTGACAATTACAGTCAACTCTACCTCAGATTATCTGGCAACACAGGGGACGCTGCCACTCCCCTCTTTTTTAGTTACATATCTGTGTGGTTTATTTCCTCAGTTCCTTCAGGCCAATGGTCAAATAGTTAACTCTTAAAAATCACTTCTCATCTGCTTTTATGACACTTAGCCATTTTGCTTTTTCCCGGAAAACGTGTGATATACTGTATACTGACATGCTTAACATTTTCTCCTGAAACCTGGGTGCCCTGTATTACCCAATGCACAAGTGCCCACATACAACCATGTTGACTATTGTTTCTGGAATGGTGCCTGCATTTGTTGGTCATTATACAATTGTTAGATGTGTGAGTGGATGTAATTTTTTACTTGTTCATTAGAACGTACATCTTTTGAATTTTTAATTAATGTTTAACTACTTCTTGGGTCTCATATCCAGTGTAGGAATCCAGTTGTTGTGGTGATATTTAAAAAAAGAAATAAGAAGCCAGGCAGTGGTGGTACATGCTATTAGTCACAGCATTGGGAGGAAGAGTCAGGAGGCCAGTCTGGTCTACAGTGCAAGTTCCAGGACACCCAGAACTGTTACACAGAAAACTTTGTCTCTCAAAAAAAAAAAAAAAAACTAAAACAAAAACAAAACAAAACAAAACAAAAAAAGGCTGCAGAGATGGCTCTGTCCTCTTATATTCCAGACTATTTTTATTAAATATACAATATATCACCACACGTTGTAGTAAGATGCAGATCTTTAAACATTTCCAGTAAGACATTCTAGTTTAATGTAGTAGGACATGGCACAATGTTTTCTAACCACTGTTAAGTGTTAACATAAATGCTCTCCACAGCCTTAGTTCATGGGAAATGCTGTCAGTAATCACCCTCTGATTTGTGCTCAGTAAATTCTTTTTACTTAAGACTTTACCCCAGAAATCTGAATTGAAAAACAGAAAATTTAAGAATTGTGATATTTATTTACTGATAGTGCATGGGGTCAAATTCAGGGTCTCACACAAGTAGGCAAGGGCCACTCCTCAGCCTGGTCTCAGTCTTTTAAGAATGAATCTTGTATTTCATTGAATGAAATCATTGCCATAATTTTATTGATAATTGTAATTTATTTTACATATAGATCTTTCTGCAAGAGTAGATGCAGTTAAGGAAGAAAATCTGAAGCTAAAATCTGAAAATCAAGTTCTTGGACAATATATAGAAAACCTCATGTCTGCTTCTAGTGTTTTTCAAACAACTGATACAAAAAGCAAAAGGAAGTAAAGGGTTCACTCTATTTCTTTTTTTTTCTTAAAGCTTGGATGTGATCCAAAAGTTGCAATATCTTCCTTTGCTTCGTTGAGTATTTATAAGAAGAATGTCAGGTCTAGGTAATATTAACTGCTTAACAGAAAATATCTCTGAGTTAACATTACAGGTATTATGTTAGTCTATGAAAATGTGCAATAATAGAGACATTATAATTAGAATTACAGATATTTATTAAACTTGAAGATGTTTTGCAGATTTGCTTATATATGTGTGTGTGTGTGTGTGTGTGTGTGTGTGTGTGTACCGCTGTCTTTTATCATATGCCTAACTAGTAAACTATACACAAAATTAAACATGTTGTGAAAAAGTGACCAAAACCATGTACTGAATGCACAGCCTCTGTACCTTATCAATCAGTGGTCACTAATATCCCTTAACATCAATGGACTCAACTCTCCTATAAAACGTTACACACTAACAAGATGGATACAACAACAGAAGCCATCCCTCTGTTGCCTACAAGAAACACACCTAAACCATAAAGACAGACACAGGCTTAGAGTAAAGGGTTGGGAAAAGATTTTCCAGTCAAATGGTCCTAAGAAACAAGCGGGGATTGACATCCGAATTTCAAACAAAATAGACTTTAAGCTAAAAGCAATTAAAAGGGACCAAGATGGTCTGACTTATTCATCACAGGAAAAATTGGTCAAGAGGAAATTTCAATCCTGAATATTTATGCCCTTAATATACGGGCACCTACCTATATAAAAGACACACTGCTTAAGTTTGAATCCCACATCAATTCTTATACCCTAATAGAGGGAGACTTCAATATCCCGCTTTCAACCATGGATAGGTCAACCAGACAGAGATTCAACAGAGAAATAAGGAGTCTAAAAGAAGTTATGATGCAAATGGATTTAATAGATATCTACAGAAGCTTCCATCCAAATGCAAAGGAAAATACATATTCCTCAGCTCCTCATGAAACTTTCTCCAAAATTGATCACATAATTGCTCATAAAGCAAATATCAATAGATACAAAAAATGAAAATAATCCCCTGTAACATATCGGACCACCAGGGCCTAAAGTTAGAGTTCAAAAACATCAAAACCCAAAGAAAGCCTACCAACTCATGGAAACTAAACATCACTCAACTGAACCATCTCTGGGTCAAGGAAGAAATTAAGAAAGAAATAAAAGTCTTCCTAGAATTAATGAAAATGAATCCACAACATATTCAAACATGTGGGACACAATGAAAGCAGTCTTAAGAGGAAAACTCGTAGCGCTAGATGCCTACATGAAAAAACGAGAGAAATCTCACACTTGAGACCTAACAGCGTAGATGAACAATTAGAAGCAAACTCACCTAGAAGGAGTAGATGGCAGGAAATAATCAAACTTAGAGCTGAAATCAATACAATTAAAACAAAAAGAACAATAGAAAGAATCAATGAATCTAAGAGTTGGTTCTTTAAGAAAGTCAACAAGATAGAAAAGCCCTTAGCCAAACTAATCAAAAAACAGAGAGAGAGTGTTCAAATCAACAAAATCAGAAATGAAAAGGGGGACATAAAACAGACCCTCAGGAAATACAGAGAATTATCAGCTCATATTTTGAAAATCTGTATTCCACAAAAATACAGATTGATGAAATGGACTGCTTTCTGGAGAGGTACCATCTACCAAAATTAAATGAAGATCAGATTAGTTACCTAAACAGGCCTATAACCCTTAAGGAAATTGAAGCTGTCATTAAAATCCTCCCCAAAAATAAAAGCCCTGGTCCAGATGGTTTCAGCACCGAATTCCACCAGACATTCAAAGACGAATTACTACCATTACTCCTCAAACTATTTCACACAGTAGAAACTGAAGGAATATTGCCAAATTCCTTCTATGAGGCCACAATTACCCTAATACCCAAGCCACTCAAAGACACAACAAGGAAGGAGAATTATAGACCAATTTTCCTCATGAATATTGGTGCTAAAATTCTCAACAAAATTTTAGCAAACCGTATACAACAATGTATAAAAAACATCATCGACCATGACCAAGTAGGCTTCATCCCAGAAATGCAGGGCTGGTTTAACATATGAAAAACTGTAAATGTTATCCATAATATAAACAAATTTAAGGAACAAAACCACATGATCATTTCCTTAGATGCTGAAAAGGCCTTTGACAAAATCCAAAACTGCTTTATGATTAAAGCCCTGGAGAGATCAGGAATATAGGGAAAATATCTAAATATAATAAAGGCGATTTACAAGAAGCCGACAGCCAGTATCAAACTTAATGGAGAAAAGCTCAAAGCAATCACACTAAAATCAAGAACTAGTCAAGGATGTCCTCTCTCCCCTTATCTATTCAATATAGTTCTCAAAGTTTTAGCTAAAGCAATAAGAGAATGAAAGGAGATTAAGGGGATACAAATTGGAAAAGAAGAAGTAAAGCTATCTCTATTTGCAGATGATATGACTGTATACATAAGTGACCCACAAAATTCTTCCAAGGAACTGCTACGGCTAATAAACACATTCAGCAATGTAGCAGGATACAAGATTAACTCAAAGAAATTAGTATCCCTTCTATACACTAAAGATAGAAGAGCTGAAAAAGAAATAAGGGAAACATTACTATTCATTATAGCAGCAAATAGTATTAAATACATTGGAGTAACTATAACCAAAGAAGTAACAGACCTATTTGACAAAAATTTTAAATCACTGAAGAAAGAAATTGAAGAGGACATCAGAAAATGGAAAACTCTCTGATGTTCCTGGATAGGTCGGATCAACATAGTAAAAATGGCAATTCTACCAAAGGCAATCTACAGATTCAATGCACTGTCCATCAAAATCCCAGTACAATATTTTTTGGGACCTTGAAAGAACAATACTCAATTTCATTTGGAATAACAGGAAAGCCAAGATTGCCAAAACAATTTTGTTCAACAAAGAGCCTCAGGAGGTATCATCATCCCTGACTTCAAGTTATACTATAGAGCTACAGTAATAAAAACAGCCTGGTGCTGGCATAAAAACAGACTTGTGGATCAATGGAATCGAATTGAGGATCCAGACATTAACCCAAAAATCTATGAACACCTGATCTTTGACAAAGAGCCCCAAAATATTCAATGGAAAAAAGTTAGTATATTTACCAAATGGTGGTGGCATATCTGGATGGAAGTGTGTAGAAAAATGCAAATAGATCCAAGCCTGTCACCCTGCAAAAAAACTCAAATCCAAGTGGATCAAAGACCTCAACATAAATCCAGCCATTTTGAACTTGATAGAAAAGAAGGTGGTAAATACACTTCTATGAATTGGCATAGGTGACCACTTCCTAAATATAACACCAGTGGCACAGACACTAAGAACAACAATCAATAAGTGGGATCTCCTGAAGCTAAGAAGCTTCTGCAATGCCAAGGACACTGTCAATAGGACAAAACCACAGCATACAGAATGGGAAAAGTTTTTCACCAACCCTACAAGTGATAGAGGAATGATCTCTAAGATATACAAAGAACTCAAGAATCTAGAGCCCAAAACCTTGAATAACCCAATCAAAACATGGGGTTCAGATCTAAATAGGGAATTCTCAGCAGAAGAATTACAAATGCCTGAAAGGCACCTGAAAAAGTGCTCATCATCTTTAGCCATCAGAGAAATACAAATCAAAACAACTTTTAGATACCATCTGACACCTGTTAGATTGGCTAAGATAAAAGACACAGAGGACAGCCTATGTCGGGGAGGATGCAGAGCAAGGGGAACACTCCTCCATTGTTGGTGGGAGTGTAAGCTTGTTCAGCCACTTTGGAATGCAGTATGACAGCTTCACAGAAAACTGAGAATCAATCTTGCCAAGGACCCAGCAATACTACTTCTGGGTGTATACCCTAAAGAAGCACAGTCACATTCCAAAGGCATTAGCTCAACTATGTTCATAGCAGAGTTATTTGTAATAGCAAGAACCTGGAAACAACCTAGATGTCCCTCAACTGAAGAATGGATTAACAAACTGTGGTACATCTACACAATGGAGTACTACTCAGCTGTAAGAAAAAATGATATCCTAAAATTTGCAAGCAAATGGATCGATTTGCAGAATATCCTCCTGAGTCAGGATCACAAACTCAGAAAGATAAGCAGGGGATATACTCACTCATTAGTGGACCCTAAACAAACAAACAAACAAACACGAATAAAGCAAGACATGCCCAAGCTTCAAACCACAACCACTGAACAGCTTGGGATCAGAAACACCCTGGACTGACACCTTGGATCCCACTCCCCCTAGAGTAACAACCGACTCACTCTTGAGGGAGCGGGGAGAAAACTGCATCTGCCAGGAGTGGAGACTGAACTAAGCAATATTGGGACAGTGGGACTATGGGACTGCCTGCAGCCTGCCCAGGGATGGGATGGGGATTTGTGGAGAAGAATGACTTGATGTGATGAGAGGGGGTAGGGACCTTGAATAAGGATATACATGGTTAGAAAGTCTGACTTCTTTTTATAATAATAATAATAATAATAATAATAATAATAATAAAGAAAGCAGACTGAGTCAGACGTAAGTGGATTAAGTAAGCCACGTGTTAGAGAAAGACCAGTTAATAGTTTGGTCTCAAGCTGTATTTGTACACAGGAGATTAAATTTTGCAAAATTGATTGAGAGTGTATTAGTGTCAGAATCATGAATATAACAGAGTTTTATATATCTTATAATTGTTAATCTTATTATTTTATCTCAGTTTTTCTAGAATATCTGTAAATTCAACTACTTAGTTTCCAGAATTTTAGTCATTTACTTTAATAATTAAAAAAAGTTTGTATTTTGCATTTGATAGTAGTATTTAACTGTTATAAAAGGAAAGATCCAGTAATGTAACTGATGGCTCTAGATTTGGCCATATTGACTTGTGGAATCACCTAATGTATTAGTGACATTAGCGATATCGACATGTAATCCTCACATAGCAGATATTTTGCAACCATTTTGTGACTGTTTTACAAATATTTAAGATTGTTGTTGAGTTCTGCTTTGCTGTTTAATAAAAAGCTGTTTCAGAGGATAAAAAGAAAATTAATGTTTATAAAAATATTTTTTGGAATTAAGTATAATTTGAAAGCAAAGTTGACATAACTATTAGTTTGGGGAAACTTCAATTTGTTGTATTTTCATAAAGATCTTTAAGCATGTCTTTGCACATATGCACACATACAAAAACATATAAATGTTATAAATAAAGAATTTAGAGGACCTTAACAAAATAAGAGAAAATTTATGCTTATAGCTCAGGTTTTGAAACCTGATTTTTGACAAATGTCAAATATATTCAATGGAAAAAAGATAGTATCTTTAACAAATGTGTTGGGATACCTGGATGGCAGTATGTAGGAAAATGCAAATAGATCCCAGCCTATCACCCTGCACAAAACTCAAACCTAAGAGGATCAAAGACCTCAATATAAACCCAGCCATACTGAACTTGATAGGAAAGAAAGTGGGAAATACCCTCCCACTCATTGGCACAGGTGACCACTTCCTAAATGTAACACCAGTAGCACAGACACTAAGAACAACAATCAATAAGTGGGACCTCCAGAAACTGAGAATTTTCTGTAAGGCCAAAGACACTGTCATTAAAACAAAATGACAGCCTACTGAAAGGCAAAAGATTTTCACCAACTCTACAAGTGACAGAGGACTGATCTCTAAAATACACAGAGAATTCAAGAAACTAAAACCCAAAACCTTGAATAACCCAATCAAAAAATGGGGTTCAGATCTAAAAATGGGAATTCTCAGCAGAAAAATTAAAACTGGCTGAAAGGCACTTGAAAAAGTGCTCAACATCTTTAGCCATCTGAGAAATGCAAATCAAAACAACTTTGAGATACCACCTTACACCTCTCAGAATGGCTAAAATAAAAGTCACAGATGACAGCCTATGCTGGAGAAGATGTGGAGCAAGAGGAACACTTCTCCATTGTTGGTGGGAGTGTACACTTTTTCAGCTTCTCTTTATTGCAATATAGAGGTTTCTCAGACAACTGGGAATCACTCTCCCCAAGGATTCAGCAATACCACTATTGAGCATATACCCTAAAGACACATATTCACACCCCAAAAGCATTATCTCAAGTATGTTCATAGCAGCATTATTTGTAATGGCATAATCCTAAAAACAACCTAGATGCCCTCAGTAGAGGAATGGATTAACAAACTGTGGTACATCTACACAATGGAGTAGTACTCAGCAGTAAGAAAAAAAAATGATATCCTAAAATTCACAGGCAAATGCATGGATTTGGAGAATATTCTCCTGAGTGAGTTCTCACAAATCCAGAAGGATAAGCAGGAGATGTACTCACTCATTAGTGGACTTTAAGCAAAAACATTCTGATTTCATTAAAAGGCGATGGGTGAATAAAGTGAATTAAAACACACACACACCCAGGGACACACACAAACACAAAAAACCCCTTCGGTTTTGACTGTAGAATGATTGCTTAGCAGAAATCTGTGGCAGCCATAGTGCATTCATGGACATTACCCTGGACGTACTTTGCTTCCTTCA
This sequence comes from Sigmodon hispidus, assembly GCA_004025045.1. Taxonomy (NCBI): domain Eukaryota; kingdom Metazoa; phylum Chordata; class Mammalia; order Rodentia; family Cricetidae; genus Sigmodon; species Sigmodon hispidus. The sequence continues at coordinate 61,059 of PVIH01012089.1, forward strand.
TTTGTAACTGAGCCTAACCTAGCTTGGGGAACTTTAGATTTTAATTTTTGTTTCATGTCTTTAGAGAACAAAAGAAGATTTATTATTGTATGATTTTTTTTACTATCCTAGATATTTTATTTTTATATAAATGTTGATATTGATTTTCAAAAAAGAATAAAGAAAACTGATTTTAAATTTAATTAGTGATTGTCATAATAAATATCAAAAACCATGTTAAAATTATAATCATAGAATTCACACAATTATGTAATTGCAAATTGCTGCCAAATTGCTGTCTATAACATGGTTACTTGAAGTATGTTTTATGTCTATGTTTTACAGATTAGTTAAAAACTTTCAGGTTTTCATAAAACAATTTGGATGTATCCTGTTAATGCTCATACAATCATGAAATACACCAACCCTTACCATGTATTGTTTATGAACTATAGTTTCATCTTTTCTGAAGTAAAACTACATATGACAGTTGTATTAATTGTTTGTGGATACTACTTAGTATTTTGAGAATAAAATGAAAGAATCAGTGTCTCTGAATCCTAAGCTTTTAAATACTGCACAAATTGGTCAACAGTATGGGAAAGAACTAATCTAGACATTCACTGAAGCCTGACCATAAATAAATGAGAGAGTTTAATTGGAATATCAGTATTGAGCTTAACATTACAATCCTTCAATAATAAATAGGAGGAACATTATAAAGACATATTTCAGATGGCTAGGTGGTTTATTAATGCATAGTCAAATTATTTTTCTCTGGCTGGGTATAGATGATAATAGAAGTGCACATAGGTTGAAAATCTCTGGTTTGTAAGAAAAGTTGAAAAGTCTTTAACAATAAACTGTGCTCTGGCTATATCAGTCACCTAGTATATAGTCTTATTCTTCACATCATAAAGGAAAACTATGGGAAATAGTTGGACTAAGAATGTATTTTTAAAAAATATTCAAAACCAGTGTGATAACTCTGATTAGATGCAATGTGCTTCCAGAACATATGATCTGTCTCTCTTTTGTTTATGCAGGCATCCATAAATACCAAGCACAGGGTTTTGATGAAATCTGTTATCTACATAAAACATAAAATTTCTTAAACATAGAAAAGTTAACATAAGCAATATAAATTATGAGACTCTTTGAAATTTTTACCAGGGGAGGGAGAGAGTAGATGGTTGAGGCAACCAAAGCACAGAGAAGAGAAAACTGCAACTCCTCTTGGCATAGGGTATGTGCACATCTAATAGTGCATTTGGCTGCCACAGATTCATATGTGCAAATACATTCAAAAAATGGAGTCAGTTTCTTCTCCCCTTAATGACAATCAAGCTTAGCAAAAACTCCATTCAATCACACTCCAATATTCTGGGCAGGAGGTTAGAGATGCCAATATGGCCTGAGGTAGTTTTAGGTTCATTAAAGTGAACTAGTTTTTAAAAAGACAATTTTAGAAATAATACTGTTTATCATCTTATGCTTTTGTACAATATAGTTAAAATCAGATGTGTTGTGGGACCAAAAATGTGATGTGAGAAAAGACTATTCATCAAACAGAAAATTGCCTGAAATATGCTACTTAGAAATGGAAATACTCCCTGAACCTCACGAAAGGAAGTCCAAAACAACAATATGAGCCCTTGAGTATCTATGCTCATGTTGCATAGTGTTATTTTTGACAGTGTATTTCTGGTCCTTACTATTGTTTTTCCTTCAAATAGAGTTTTCTTGATATATTATACTAAATTCTTATCAACTGCTTTTCATAAGTCTCACATCTTCACTTGTCCTCAGAATTCCTCAGTTTTTCCTCTAGTCAACTACACTCATAAGACTGTGAATACCTTTAAAGAGATAGAATCTGGGTGAGCTGAAATAATAAACCGCATTTGTTTGGGGGAGTTAGAACTACAACTACTTGTACAACTGATTGTATTGTTCACTGCAGAATTAGGAGAACTTGAAACTCTGACAAATAGATAGTCTGCCTCCAAATGTTATTTCATTCATTCATGCAATAAGTAGTCTTGGCACTGAAATAAGAGTTGGAAGGATTGTAAAAAACAGAAAGAACAATATGTCCACTTAAAATAGATTACAGTCTAGTGATATTGTAAACATAATAATGTAGTATATTTTTAGGAAGCAGATATGTTCCATGAAAAAGAGCAAGATACAAAGAGAATGCTATAAGTGTGAAAGGCTGCTGATCTCTTCCCAGGATTTTTACATCAATACATTAATACTGAGTTTTCATGAGGCTGTGTATGAAAGCAGAGACCTTAACAAAATAAAGAAGAAAGCTGGAAAATAATCTTTCAAGGAAAATAAAAAATCCTGATGGAAATAACTCATGGTGGAAACACAATTAAAATACTTTTATCAAAATATGAGAAAAGAAGAAAGAGCTGATATCACAAATAATCAGAAGGATTCTTGAATAAATTGTTGAGCTTATTCAACTCAGGTAGCTCTCTAACTTGCCAGATGTTATCCTAGGATGAGAAGCTAAGATGTATTAGAGGAAAATGAATTTTCACTGACTTAATTAGACTGGAAGAAAGACAATTTACAGCAAATTCACACAATATGTTTGTCATTGTTGATCAACATGTCTCTGTTAATATAAGAAAAAAAGTGTATTCAAGGTCCGATTAACCCAAAGCCTGAGATGTCTCACTGTTTTTCCTTGCCTGCTACCCTGTGATGTCCAGCTGAGTGCAGCCATTACTGAATGAAGAAGCTCCGCACTAAGAAAAAATTGAAATCTTAGGACTAGAAAAGTCATGAATATCTAGTCTTTTTGTCACATTCATTCTTTCAGATAGTCAAGTTTCCAAAAAGCCCAAGATGAGCTATACCAGAGAGAGCCAGCAATTTGGAGATACTGGGAGTCAGAGACCACTGTTTCACCTGTGGATGAATATTAAATCCCACAACATGGTAAATAATGGGCTTCATGAGCCTTGAATCTTAAATAAAATACTATAAATAAGGAAGAGTTTTGAAAATAGTCTCAACACAGATAAGCTTGTAGAAAAGGAGTACATCCTAAAACATATGATTTTATTCAGAATTTTGTGAGCAAAAATAGGAGCTATATAGTTGTATAGGGAGCACATTCTGTAATCATTCAAGCAAAACACTTATTTTCAGGAGGAATTAAGTACATATGTTTTTAAGGAAACAATGATGGCATTATATTATAGAATCAGGCTGAATACATAATAAAACAATATTGTACATTGCTTCATGCTTTAGAATTTACTTATTAAAAAATGAAGTACTTATGTTTGAAAGATTCTCTCACCTACTGTGAAGCACAGTTTTAGAATACAAATTCTCTTTTCCAAATAGTTTTGAGATCATACTCATCATGCAATTCATTCATTCACCAAACACATAAGGTTCTATTATGTACAAAGCATATATAGGGATATCATTTTGATCTGATTCAAGATGCTCAAGACTTAGAATATAATAGTTAATAAACAAACAGCTGCTTAGTGAAGAAAAAATGCCCTCTTATCCAGATCACACTCTAATATTAACATCTATTCTCATTAAATGAACAGCAAAGATATTAACACTTCTATCTCTTAAACTGTACAATTTGTATCAAAGTATTAGTAGCCATGAGTATACTTATAATGTATGATGTTGAGGAGTATATAAATTCTAAAAATGGGGCCAGAAAATTCTAGGATGAGTCACAAAATTAAAATTAAAAGGAGGTTCATACTCATTTCTGATAATTTTATTACTTAGTGCTGTCTGAGGCAACTGGAGTCCCAAGGCCTGTTAAAAAGATAAGAATGTATCTATTTGCATTTTTCTACATATACCATCCAGCTATGCCAACACCATTTGTTAAAATTGCTATCCTTTTTCCATTGAATATTTTGGGCCTCTTTGTCAAAGATCAGGTGTTCATAGATTTTGGGGCTAATGCCCGGATATTTGCTTTTCAGATTTACAGAAATCGTAAGATCATTCATATGTGTATGTTTATAATTTTTTTTAAAAAATTAATTAGTGAGTTTATTAGAAATATTTTTCTTTTTTTTCTTTTTTTTTCTTCTTTATTTATTTTGTATTTATCAAAAAAAGTAAAATGAATTTAAAATGCTGAAAAGTTAACAATATTTATAAAGAAGATAAAAATCATAAACATGACTTATCAAGGGTGATAATGCAAATAAGTTTGCTACACATAAAAATACTAACCCTAACCCTAACCCTAGCCCTAACCCTAACCCTGTGTATCCT